>JAECUM010008052.1:0-87500 GCA_016617855.1 Megalonaias nervosa | reverse complement strand
TGCGATACCATCAGACTTCCAGTTTCTTAAAGAGTATAGTCCTCTATATCCTTGTGCTCTTCCTCGGTAGCGGAGATTTAACAGTACAGCTGCAGAAGCAGTGTAAGCGGTGGAAGGTCGGAGCCATCACTACGAACAGAAAAAAAAATTGTTTGCAGTACGATTCGATTACCTCCGAATAAAATAAGCGATATGATTATTGATAATTACATAAGTGCACTTGTTGTCCTCTACGACTACATTGTTTGCGAGAGCATCATCGAAATAGAAGCCAATACAACTTTAAGTATGTATATTTAATAATTTACATTGTTTGCTAATTAGTTTTATTATTATTATTATTATTTTATTTCATTACATGCTATCGTAATATTGTATATTGGACCTTACCTTGTCCAAAACTGAATTAATATCTGCTTGACCCCAATTGAATTTTTTTTTATTTTATTCAGTGTAAACAACTAATACATAGCTAAATTATTCTCTATGTCTATGGGTTTAAATCAGAATTATTATTAATAGAAGTAAATATGTTTATTTGGGTATAGGGCTAAGTTTTGAATTTTCTTTAGTGTATTTTACTTAATCCAGGTTATGGTTTTTTATTTTGCAAACATCAGGATCATTCTAGAAGGTAATAGTTTATTTTTAGAAAATGCTAATTGTGACCTCAGGTCAAATAGAGAACTATATAATCTTGTAACTGAGAGGATTTTGTCAGTCGTACTTTAAGATCTAGCACTTTGAAGTTGTATTGTATGCTGTGTCCAGTTGGGCTGAAATTTATTTCTTCAAATTATTCAAATTATTGAATTCAAGTGATTATTTTTTCTGGAAATACAAAAGTGCTCTGATAAAATTCATGGACGGAGACATTCACTGGAATTTATAGTGAATTCAAACCTGAAATTATGTTACTGTAATCCAACAAAAGACTGTTGACACATCACCACTCTATAAGCTACCACAGACACATTATCGCCTTCAGTTTTGGATTTATTCTGGACTTCTACTGAATTTTATTCAGGACTTTAAATTATTAGGACTTGTGTCTGTAATTCTTGGATTATTTTGTGATTTAATTGTGTTCAAGGGAAATAAATTATTCACTTTGTGCCTGTCTAAATTTATTTATCGGTATGTATTGGCTCATCGTCCACAAATAAAGATGCCTTGTGTCATCAGGATATATGATACCGGAAACGAAGATGATTTGTCGCATCGAGGTACATGACACCGGATTTAACTTTAGACTCATCTAACTCTCCATTACAACGTGTCTCCTTTTCATTCGCGCAATATTCGTCGCTGGTTCTAAACACTAATTCCTGGTTCCATCTTAAGAAACATGTCGTAGTTTCTCAAATAGTCTGATCCAGCGCCAGGTATATTTTGATGCATTGGTAGCAAGACCTTGTGCATGGGCACCCGCAGGATTTTTTGCGGGGGCGCGGGGGCAACCAGTTACGGCCGAGAGAGTTAGTATAGTGAGCAGTCTGAAACTAAAGTTAATATTTCCTAAGCGTTTTGAACATAATCTTGTGACATATTTTCAGCTTCATTTGCATGATTAAACTTGTCAGAATTTATATATATATATATATATATATATATATATATATATATATATATATATATATATTTGCAGTATGATGGGGGTGGGTCATGTGACCCCCTTGACCTATGCTGCGGGCGCCACGACCTTGTGTACTCTGAGCGGGGTCAAATTTGCAAGTTTTAATACAGTAATTTCTAGTCTTTTTAAAAAATTCTCATAACAAACGTGTATCTTTTTGTACGTAATAGTAATGTAGGTCACGTAAGATTTGAAGGTTGAAATGGACATGTATATACACCGAGAGTCGTCATCTGATATGTGCGAACTGTTCAATGATCAACACCACTTTAGTTGAGTGGCATAGCTCATTCGTTAAACCTTTCAAAGCTATTGACCTACTGGTATGGTAATTACCCTTCCTCAAATATTTGGATTCCATGTCTCCAAACTTTTCAATGTTTGTATAAAATTGTCATCATTCGCATTTTTGGTCTGCTACTCCATAGATCGCACCATGAACCGATAACTATCTACAGACTGATGCATTCTGTCCACCCCATTTATTTCCTTACCATACTCCATTATCCTATCAAATATAGTTCGTTCCTCACAGCATCGCGAATGATATCCGTGTCTGTTTCTCACCGAAGAATTATATCTAAATCTTACTAAAATTACCACCGCTCCGGTGGCCTAGTGGTTAGAGCGTTCGCCTCGGATTCGGGAGGTCGCGGGTTCGAACCCCAGCCGAGTCATTCCAAAGACTTACAAAAATAGTACTAACAGCTGCCTCGCTTGGCGCTCAGCATTAAGAGGTTAGTGTTAGGACTGGGTGGGACATCATGCCACATGTCTGCGGCATGATGCCCCAGTGCTAGACATCACTATAAACTGTCACACTGCAGACATCGTAGCGATATGACTGAAAAATTGTTAAAGCTACGTTAAAAATCTAAATCACACATACACACATACTAAAATTTCCGAATTCGTTTCATGCACGAATTAATAATACATATTTCATATTGGCGTACAGGATGAAACTGACTGGTCCGTGTACATTATTGCGGCTCTATTGTCTTAAACTAAGTAACAGAAAAGAACTAAAACCAAGAGGTTTTGTAAAATTCAAGAAATAATTTATTTCCGTAGAATATAAAATACAAATATAAAAAGAACCTACAACAATGCGAATTAAATCCCAAAAAGTTCTATGACAAGTCCTAATCAATAAGTTCTAATTAAATTCCATTGGTGTGCGAATTAAGATAAAGCGCCGAAGGCGTTGATTTGCCTGTAGTCTTGAATGTACTAATGTACCAGTGCCCAGAAGTGTGATGATGTGTTGACAGTCTTCCAATCAATTACAATAATATAGTCCAAGATATCATTGCCTGAATTCACTACAATTCCAAATTAATATCTATGTCCAAGAATATTATTTAAGAGCACTTTGTATTTCCAGAGAATAAAAATTTGAATAAATAATTTACCTAAATCAAGCACTGAACACAACAATACAAATGATTCTGCTTCAAGATTTTACAACAAGAATGGGTAATTCCTCAAATAAACAAGATTTTATATCACATCACATCAAATCACAAAGAAACAAAATAAGAGCCAGGATGTAGGACAAAAGTTAATTTCTGGACCAATCTGTTACTAAAATTATGACAAGGAATATGGTAAACATCGGGTAGGCTAGATATTTTTATGGAGGAATCCCAATATCCAAGACCCAAACCCAAATAGATATGTTTACCACTATTGATAATGATATGAATATTTAATGCACACTCAATGGGAAATATTAACTATGTATTATTTGTTGACAAAATAAAAACATCAGTGTATCAAGTCAGGTACACAGTAAACTTGATTTTGGACAAGGTAAAGTCTAGAATGCAATTATCCAAAGCATAAAATGAATATAAAAAACAACTAACAAACAATGCGAATTAAATATATATATAACAACTGCTCGTCCTGAATTCTGGAAGAGTACATTATTGAGCGTGCAAAGAAATCAAAGGGAGGCAACTACATTATGGCAGAATAGGAAGCTGGTCACTTCTTTATAAACAAATCGACTCTTCCATAGGACTTAGCGGCATCGAAAATTTTGATGTAAACAACAACCCTGTTTCAGTGTGTATTTAATGAGATGTGTTACGCTCTATGTCGATTCGAGCGGTGTTGAATTACTTCGTGCGCGAAAGGAATTAGTTACTTTTAGCCACATTTAATGATGCTCACCTGAAAATCACCGAGCTACAGAAACGGATATCTTTCGCGATGCTGTGTGGAACGAACTATAGGAACTCCTTGCAGAAATATATTTCTCGTCGTTATTCCCGATCTTTTTTTAAATCCCTTCATCTCGATAAATTTTACAAGCTTCTTCATGTATAAATGGTTCTCGTTCCGAAAATTAGAATAAACAGTGGAGTGCATTTTGGGTATCTAAAATTCATGTAATAGCAGTTCTTATATTCTAATTCGGTAATTTTTATCACCATCTTTACCTTTAAATATTTTTCTCTCATACATATGGCAAATATTTGTTGTGGTAAAGTTTTTACAATTTCCTCTGTGAACATGGCAGGTTTTCAATTTTTGCGCCTTAATTCGCTATACATTAGCTTCGCGACCCTACCCAAAGAGGTTGTAAAACATCTAAATGTAATCAATACCTGTGCAAATGGTCGATCTGTAACATTTATGAATTGATTTGTGGTACACACAAACTCTTGACTGAATGTGTTTACATTGTCCATGATATATCAAACAAATGCGTTGTATTATTGCAGTTTTGTTGTTTATGGTATGACGATACTTTCAAAATCACAATAAACAACATACGAAACATACAAATGATGTTGATAGTTCCTAAATTTTACAACTGATCCATATTCAGGAGTTATATTTATTGAATTGTTCCCACTGTGACATAGTCTTTCGTGATGTGATAATGGTGCTGGTGTATTTTTGTTTTTAAATTGAGCATATATATATATATATATATATATATATATATATATATATATATATATATACTTATATATATATATATATATATATATATATATATATATATATGAATGATATGTCGATTTGTCTGTGACAACATCAATTTGAACAATTCTTTAATTCCGAAGTAATGGTGCATTCCATCTTTGTAATTCGTCTCCGGAGGAGAATTTTATCTTCTGTGCAGCATAAGTAAGACAGCACTTAAAAAGCATACTCTTGAAGCTAATAAGGACTAACATGTCGACGGATATGACATTTTTTTTACCTCAATTTCTTCGTGAGGTTAAATTTAGTTTCTCTAAGCTGCACAGTGTCTTCCCTCCAATACTTCACACATTTACAGATTACTTCAATAGCAGCTTTTAATCTGATCTCACTCTTGTATACAGTGCATCGGTTAAACCACTAAGTGGATCTATCAAAACTGTATTTTGATATACAAGAAACACCTATTGTCTTTATTTTGTAGCTTGGATTTTATGGTCATGACTCATTTAGGCAAATCCATAAATGAATTTTTTTCTCCATGTATTGCCAATTTTTTCATACAAATGATTTTCTTCAAAAAAATTTAGTGGCATTAAATACAAATCGTGACTTTGACCACCGTAAATAAATACCCTGTTAAATATATCTCTAAGTCTTTCATTATAATTTTGTTTAAGGCTTGCTTATTCATACGTCCGTCTTAGTTTTGTCTAGTTCGAATCGTATTAAAAGGGCTTGTAATTTTGTTTCACTTGCTTTGCAATCTGTTGAACGAATGTAAAAGTATTCATCATCTATTTAGTTAAATGGGATCATTACTATTTATTTAGATCTGCAACTAAGTTACTATAGCTTTTGCCATAAATTTAAAAAAAATATAACACGGATACCTGAAGCTTGCCATCCTGAATATTTTAATTGCCTAGCAATCAGGGAACATAAACGGAATTGCAGCCACTAGCTTCGCACCTGTGCGGACGGATTCGAAGGGGTAGTGACCTCACTCAGGACATTTTCAGCTCCATGTGACCATTGAGATAATGTCCACAATGGAAATTCGGCTAACTGCTATTAGCATCTCAGGTAATCCGAGCATTGCAATGGGGTCAACTCACTAAGACCAATGGGCATTCCACAGCAATGATATGCATCCTCGATTTACATATAAGGAATTATCTGTGCACAACTTCATTCTAATGTCATAGGTAATTTGCATATATATTGTAATGAAATTTAAATATATGTAACGAAGTGATCTTGATGGAAATGTCAACTAGTATCAGACAATATTTTATGTTCGCTGAACTGCGATTGCGTTAGCGATTATCAGTCTATCTCTGTATCGTAGGATCCCTCCAATTAAAACTCTTTTATTAATAGCACGATGTCAACTATCACGATAGTAAGGGTTGTGTCTTAGCGTGATAGTTTTAATTTTTATTTATTTTATGTGTGTGAAGCCTGAGCGAAAACAATTGTACAGATGCAAAGAGAAATATCGATGCTGATCAGGGCTCTATACACTCATTCCTTTCTAGCAGAGGATATATGTTACTATGGTGTGTAAATATAACTCGCTCACAACGTAAGTATTTTCCTGATAACGTCATCGTTCATTTCCAGCCTCTGTGGTTACCGTATATCTTACTCTTTGAGGACGATCTAGAGAGCAAAGAAAGATCAGACCAAAATCAATAAGCTTGCACAGCAAATAGTATACAGCTGAGAGAGCTAGTTTTATCTTCCAACCCAACACTTTTTTTTTATTGGAAACTTGTTATAACCAAGGTTCAATTAAAACATGAAGAATGGTTACTCAACACCAGTTTGTATTAAATGTTAAAACAATTCAAAACCTTCGCAAAAAGTACCGGAAACAATGCTTTAAGTAAATTAACACAATATTTACATAGGATGGACTTTATCGCGTCACAGTTTTTAACTTTGCATAGCTAATTTACATTCATCTCACAATTCATACATTTATTCGAACGATAAATCTTACATTCCCCAATACAACAACGTTACGTTATATTTTTTTAACACTTATGTAATGGTGCAGAATTTTGTAGAATAATTTCGAGGTACATCCTGTCGTGGTCAACGTGATACGTAACCATTAGGATTTATGCATTAGCTAGGCTCGCAATAACTTGACAGCATGTAATAGAAAACCTATCCTGCTTGGAGGCATGAACTGAATTTTAATTAGGGTCCGTATTATATCGGTTAGAAATATGGAAGATGCCAATGTTAACGCAAGGTCAATAGCGGAAAATGACAACGGGATAGACAAACCCAGGAAAATTGTTAAGACTTCTTGGGCCATTTGAGACAGGTATCATAACTCGATGTGTTCCAGAATAGTTATTAATAAAGGCTTACTAGGGGGGATTATTCTGATTTTGATGGGAGTAATAAAATTTTGGCGGGTGAAGAAAGTAATCCTGATTGGCTAAGCTTAATGTGTGTGTGTGTGTGTGTGTGTGTGTGTGTGTGTGTGTGTGTGTGTGTGTGTTTCCAGATGAAATTCAGA
The DNA here is from genome assembly GCA_016617855.1 of Megalonaias nervosa. Taxonomy (NCBI): domain Eukaryota; kingdom Metazoa; phylum Mollusca; class Bivalvia; order Unionida; family Unionidae; genus Megalonaias; species Megalonaias nervosa. Next base: position 80,382 of record JAECUM010008052.1, on the reverse strand, counting down.
CTTTAATAAATTCCCCTCAAGAAATTAGTCAGTCTGTGTTCTGAGGCAAGCCATAATTTTAGCTCCGGGAAATAAGTATTTCTCGTTAGATTATCTAAGGGGTGCATGTCGGAAAGTGAGGGGCACAAAAGGAGAGATTCGATTTCATAGAAAGATACGAGTCTCGAATAAAGCACAAGGTTAGACTCAACTGCATACAATATATGTTCATTGATGTAAGTTTGTAATTATTTCTTGAATTTATTCAATTTAAATTCATACTTCAATTTTTCCTTGAGTTCAGAAAATAGTCGTGCATGTTTTATAGTTCGTGTATTGTATGAATGTCATACAATATCTTCTTGGTATAAGTGAGTTCGGATTTGGTTGTTATGTATGTAATAAAAATCATGTATCATCAAGGTTTCATGCATTTCTGGTGAGAAATAAATTATCTCTCTTAAATCTTTTGTATCATTGTATTGATTTTTCTGTGTCTGGAAATGTATGTCAATGAATCGCTAATTAGCAAAGTAACGTCGTTAGGAGAAGGAATGAAGTCCATTAATTCGTTGTGTAATTAAGTTGTGGATTATTTCAAACCGAGAATCGATGTTGTAAGCATTAGGAGCGTGTAACGACAGGCATAGTTCAGCTAGTAATGTATAGCCACAGCGGGGCAGTAGTAGTTGTCGGAGAGGTCTAATTATATCATAATTCTAGTTAGGAATGCGAGGAGCCACTAGAAATGAACAAATTCACGTTAACAGGGTTGTGAGTGTATATTGATTAAAAATAAATTGATCATACTAGCTGAAAATTCCATATGTTGATAGATCCATATATTAATCATATCTGTTGATAAGTTCCATACTTTGATCATATCCGGTGAAATGCGGCATCATTTGACATTATTTATTGAAAGCCATTGTTTTGATAGTATCCAATGAGGAACAAAACCATTTTGTTGTATCTGTCGTTGAACTGTGTGTATGGATAGAGTGTAAAATTCATTAATCATTAATCTGCATTATAAATAAACATCTCATTCGCGCAACTGTGTCAAGTGTTTTAGTTAGATCAAATCCCATCTGGTTTCATCCTGTTACAACCTATTTCAACTACTTCAGTTTGACCTCTGGATCATTTTCCGCTATTTAGCCGTCTTGTCTAAAGCTTTATTGCGAAACAGCTGAAGTCATTGAAATAATTGTTTGTACCGTTGGAATTTGAAGGAGAATTAAGCAGTATCTGCAAAGCAGAATGTAGACGGTGGACTTAACTCATAACCGAATAGTTTTTGCTGCAGCATGCTAACGCTTAAAACTGTGACCAATGGTGTGTGGTAAATTACATTTTCTCTGTACTTTGTTTCACATTTAAGTAAAAAAAAAATATTTTTTACATGCATTTTGTTTGTATTCCATGCATGTAAAAAATATTTTTAAAATTAAATTATGTTGTCTTGTTTTGTAATTGCACTTTGTTCTACATACGGTTGAGCTTCGGACAAATTTGCTTTCGTTTGTATATTATATAACAGATACCAATAAGAAATATAAAGTTTGATGCTAAAGTGTTCCAAAGAAACCTTATCCTCTTTCATCCTTTTTGCTTTCCTACCTTTTCTAAATTCTCAATTTGTTCCAGGATCTCTTCTATTTATTTCCAATTCCTTTTGCTCGACCTTTTGTACAATGGCACATCTGTTCAAACTCACCTCATTATCCTGATGCTTGTCAAAGATGTTATGCAGTGTTAATTCTCTTCACACCTGAGTTTAAGCTTCTACCGTTTTAATTTAGTCTGATTTTGCCAAGCTTTCCTTTACAGTTTTTTAAATAAGAAAATCTCTATCTATCATAGCATCTTTTTGCTGCAATAACTTAAATATTTAATAAATCAGCTTCGTGTGTGGTAAACGTTATAGTGTATACACCCGTTAAGAGTAGACGAGAAGACGATGAACCTATAGAAATGGAATTTGTTCACATAGTTAATACCAGATATTAAAGTTTCTATACATACACCAATGAATGATGCAAAACAAAGAAGATTGGAGGGGCTATTAAGTCGATGACATAATTAACGAACCATTAACAATGTTGAACAAGAAAAAAGAAAACAGGGAAGAAAAGAGGTGTCAAAGGCATAAAATTTCATAGTAAGGGATATCGAGTTTTAAGATAGAATTTTACCGACAAACTAAAATGGATAAAAGATAAGATAATGTAGATCAACGTTAAGAATAATGGTAATGTTCTTAAAATACATTAAGATCTAATGTTTGCTATCTGGATGGCTCTAATTTGTTCAAGAATAGCCAGTGTGTTAAAAAGTGTCTGATGAATAGGTACTATATTATTCAAGTGTCACAGAAAACACAGAGGACAAACATGATATATTTATAAACATTAACGAAACGAGGAAATATACAAAAACACTAGTAAATCAAGGAAATCTAATGTGAGAAACGGTTAAAATCATAATTTAAATATTAATCTTCCAATTTAGGAGAGCCTGAAAAACAAGACAATACAAAAGAATGCTGAAATTTCTGAGATTGAAAATGCCGGAGATCTTGCTTTGCAACATTATGTGTTAGCAAATTCTGAATATGTGGAAATAAAACATGCAACGACTCATAGAGAATGAACTAAGATGAATGAACAAATATACATGATATAAATACCTTAATTGTTTTAGGATGATTGATACATTGAATGTATACATTACAACATGTGATAGGGTACGGAATACTACTAAGACTTTACCCCATCCCCAATGAAACAATTAAGATATTCAAAGACCTGAATAAAATATTAGAAATTACTGCCTATACAAAATTGTGAAGTATTAAAAGTCTCTAATGAGAAAACAAAAAGTAAAAAGCTGATGTAGGTGGACCTTGTCTATACGCAAGAAGCATTTAAGAAATATTTATCTCTAAACCGCAAAAGAATGTAAAAAATAGTCCACTAGAAGATTAACAACGTCAAACAGATGTTAATTGACATTTCAATATAACAAAATTACGTGATCTGTATTGATACAGTGTGATGAAGGATAGCTTAATTTCATGCTATATTTATTTAAGAGCTTCGTTTGGTTACTATTATAATTATTAATTTGATCGGTGTTATTTTTATACCGTTCCAAGTCATGCACATGATGTATGTGTATAAATAAGTGGAATAGAGATAAACTCTTCTAGATGGCTTTGTAATCAACGGAAAGGCCAGTAACAAATACATCAATAACTGCGGCCTTCAAACAGATAATTCGTTTTTTGTATGCATGGGTCACTAACATAAATAAGAACTTGAGAAGGAATGTGTGTGTGTGTGTGTGTGTGTGTGTGTGTGTGTGTGTGTGTGTGTGTGATTTAGATTGTTAACGAAGCTTTAACAGTTTTTCAGTTATATCGCTACGATGTCTGCAGTGTGACAGTTTATAGTGATGTCTAGCACTGGGGCATCATGTCGCAGACATGTGGCATGATGCCCCCCCTCCCGTCACATTATCCTGACACCAGGCCGACCAGTCCTAACACTAACCTCTTAATGCTGATCGCCAAGCGAAGCAGCTGTTAGTACCATTTTTGTAAGTCTTTGGTATGATTCAGCCGGGATTCGAACCTGCGACCTCCCGCATCCGAGGCGGACGCTCTAACCACTAGGTCACCAGAGCTCTCTACTTGAGAAGGAAGTTAAACGGCTATGTAACTGAGGAATTTGTGGCGCTTAGGAGTAAAACGTACTGCATTCAAATGAAAAGCAATCTTAAGGAGCTGATGATTACAAAATCTGCCTATTTAAATTCGAAGAAAAATATTCAAGTTTTAAAATCATTAGATATTACAAACACGAGATATACAATACTGAGAAAAATAAATCTGCAATGTGCCCTGCCGAAGACAAGCTATATATAGTGAATAAAACTGACACTTTAAGATATTCCATTCTCAAAATTCCATGCAACTGTAATATAATTAAAAGAGAAATCTCATAATAAATGTATGGAAGAACGGAATAAAAACAAACAATAAGAAAAAAAAAGAAACGATATATCAAAGAAATAAAAAGTATCGTTAATAATGAATGTGTTTGAAGAAATGCGGTAAAAAGGCTTGCAAAAAATGCAAATGTGTCAGGATCAACATATTACAAAATAATTGAAAAGTTTAATATGCACCCCCCTCCGCCCATAAAGATTTCAAGAACAGAAAGGTTGGGGGAAGGGGGAAACGATGGTAAAAGCCAGAGTAGAGAAGGGCTGAAGATCAGTATAACTAAAAAAACGTCGAACATGTCAAAGAAAACAACCGACAAACAAGAAAACAAAACTAATAAAAGCGAAGACGTTTAACTCTGTAAACTATTATACTCCTCGTGACAATCGAAAAGAGAGAGGACCTTGGAGATAGCTTGTGTTTTAGGGCACTGGGGAACCTACAACGAAGCTACAGGTGAAAACCAGTCTAAAGATCATAATACATAACGAAAAAGCCGACGAGGTTAATAGTGTTACAATGGAGGTATACCAAGCCCGTAGAGCTAATGGTGAAAGCCTAATAGTATCACATGACGAAGTCTATACAGTGTTGCATTTTTGGCGCACTGTGTCGGCAGATACCGTAATGGGTCTTGTGGAGAGCATACTGGTATTGTAAATGAAGAACAATAGATTTTTTAAAATTTCCTTATGGATAATGCATGTAATCTATACGATAATTCAAACACTGACATGATGTTAGAATCTCTGAAACAAGGTACCTTAATATTACATATCAGCGAAAATGTTGTTCAGCTTCGTTGCCTCGTTCAACGTTACCCATGATGTATAGATTTTATCTTGGCAATTTCGAAATATTGACTTATATTCAGTAATTTCAGCACGCACAAAAATTCAGAAGTAAGGGAGGGGGGACAGGCAGGTCCTGTTTATCTCTGGTTCCTTGCTCTGGATTTGACCACGACTGTAGTACTTATAGTAATAATTTTCTCTGTATCAGAAAACAGGTAAGTCTTTTCGGAAACAATCTTCAGCTATAGAGCTTTGTGAAATGTAATACTCAGTTTTTTCTTGATATCCGTTATATGTACACTCGGATGATGTCGTGGACAAGGAAGTAAATCCGGTCTACCAATATGTTGTCGACGAGCTCTCAAAGTAAGTATGCAAAGCATTAGAACCGCGGACTGCGAGCTAAGAAATCTTAAGTAGGTGAACTAGTGATTTAAGTACGTCAGAAGCAATCAGAATTAAAGGATATACAATACCTTGTAACGCACTGGAAACAATCAACGAGGAAGAAAGTCAAATCTGTACCAGGCAATGATTGAACCCTCAAATTCGTCCCCTGCGGTGCAAGTAAAAAAAAAAAAAGATGAAACAAACCGTTTTTTGCCCGGACTTTCACTTTCGTCAATTGAATAAATTTACCGTGTTCGACGCGGACCTGATGGCAGATATAGATGGGTCGTTTTCGAAATGAGCAGGACATCACTATAGTTCCAAATTAGATATCACCAAAAAATGTTGGCGTATCTCCATCGCTGATGATCCACGCGCACTTATGATCTTGAGTAGAAACATACAACCTAATAAAGTGTCTTGGGGTTCATGCCAGGAAGAAACTTGTAACGCTCTGAAGGAAACGTTTACCAGTGTACCAAACCTAAAGTTGCCAGGGTTGAATAATTCATTCCTATTAGGAATGGACTCCTTACACACTGGATTAGGAGCAATTTTGCTGCATGAGCAAGCGGGGTAAATCTACCCATCGCCTATGACAATAACATTGTTTTGCCTATGTATCAAAGCTACCCAGAAATCGAAAATGAGTGCTTGGCAATAGTGTGAGAAATAGGAAAGTTTCACACATACCTTTTCGATGGTTCTGGTTCTGGTTCAGGAGAGCGCTTCTGGTGCACCTCTGACGTAGCTTTTCTCTTTTCCTTCGTTGTTTACGACATAGTTTTTTTTTTCTTTCTTCTCTCGCTTTTTCAAGGTTAGACAATCAGTCGTCTACATACACTTCCGAGCTCGAGTATGTGTAGTACCGGCTGGTCCTGGTGGTTACAGAGCAATCGCCGTTATTCTGTCAGAGAAAACAATGTTGCTTGAAGGCGTTGGTGGACGAATGAGAGTCACTGATGCGCCTGTAAAAAATATGTAAGTGTTTTCCGCACATGTAAATGTTTTCTAAATATGTAATTGGATCGCAAGCAATCTATAATTAGATCATTCATGATGTTATAATGTCATATCATCGCGTCAATGTTACTCCGACACCTGGTCAGATTAAAAAACTGCAATCAGCATCGAAGAAGAATTCTGGGACAAAAATAACTCTGAAATCAGAGGCGTTGCAGGCCCTAAATAAATTATTGTTTACTGAAAGTCAACTCAAACACTACAATTGCGCCAAAAAAATCAAGAACTGGTGTTCGACTTGATCTTTCTGCAAATGCGATCAGCGACACAACAAAAACCGGCAGTATATTTCCGTTTCTAGAGGCATTACCAGCGTTAATTTCAGCAGCGCGTCCAGATGTTGCAAAAGCAGCTGCACTTGTTGCTGTTGGAAAAATTGCTGGTATGGCACCGAAAAAGCAACAGGGCACAGCATGAACACCTCAAAGAAAGGATTGGGTCTAAGATTACCAGGAACGCGGTATGGTCAAGGTCTAAGACTGCCGGCGACGCTTCGTTAAAGCTTCCCATGTTCAATTTTGATTTACTTGATGATGCTCGGTGATTAAACATAATAAACTTCATAGGTGCTTTCATGCGTGATCAATTACCGGAAAAACCAAACTATGTTGAAACCGATATTATTAATCTAGATGAATGTTCCGGTCCAGGTACTCACTGGGTTGCCTACGCTGTTGATACACGTGGAGTTGTTTATATCGATTCGTATGGATTGGCGCCACCAAAAGAATTTTTACGGTATAGTAGCTTAGCCTCTGACATACCAATCTGGTATTCAACATTACCAACACAGACAACAACGGATCCACCAATATGCGGTCCAGAAGTACTTGCTGTGCTTAATGTTGTGTCAACGTCATCAGCACCGCCTCATAAAGTTGTGCATGAGTATACCGCCCGTCGTTTTAAACAGGTTAATAGTTTATAATGGTAGATATTTACGGAATATCTGCTAAAGGCAAGCCCCGGGGTGATATTGATTTATCCAAATGTGCAACACGAGATGAAAATACTGATCTTTTGCGTCTTGCCAATGTTGACACAAATGAAGTTGTTGTTTTTCAGGATCAGCAAGGACAGTTAAAGACGAGCAATATCCCGTTGACAGATATTATTCTGCGAGTTCCAGACGCGACCGAAGATAACTCAGTTGTGTTTAATAACACCGGTAAAAATAAAGAATTCACTTCTAACAATCATGGGAGAGATTGCTGGACGTATTAGAAGAATTGGAGATATAATGTATGGCGATCTCAACATAAGCAGAAATACAATTATCAATGTGAGAGAACCAAAATCAGACGATGACGTGGCAACAAAACAAAAAAACAAAAAAAAAAAAAATACGTGGATAGCAACAACTCCACGATCAGAAGTGAAATCGGTAAATATGTTGCTATTGCCGGTGATGCAATGACTGGCGTTCTCAACATGAGCGGAAATAGCATTGCTAATTTGAGAGAACCAGAATCAAAGTATGACGCTGCAACGAAGAAATACATGGACAACAGCAACATCCTGATCATGACCTCGTTAATGACAATCAATGATGGAATGATCACGTTCAGATCTGAATATAGTAATCATGTAACCGCGTTTGTAAATTTTCGTAATAACATGAATAGAACCATAGATAATTTCTTTGGAAGTCCAACAGTCATCAACACCAAGCTGTCTGAAATTAATACGCAACTTGTTGATTTGGTCAACGTTAAAATAACAATCGGAATTATTAACAATGAGCTCAGCAACATCAACTAAAGAATCAATTCGATAAACACGGAACTCGATAAAAATCAAAAAGATTGCCGATGGTGTAATTCACACAACTCCGATCATCAACATGGTATACACAGTAGCGTCTGGATCCGCAACATGGACACCGCAAAATAACTTCACCAAACATACCGCTGAGGTTACCGGGATGTACAGGCTCTCCGTGTCTGGCACCTCTGAACTTGAGATATATCGACGGAATAGTCCCACCAATAGACTTCCCATAACCATCTCAGTCGCGTTACTTCAAAATGCCGAGGACACAATCATACTGGATCCAGAAGACAAAAAAAAAAAAATAAAAAAAATAACCACATCGAGATATTTCTGGTGGAATTCGTCGCGAAAACTCCCCAGTTGATCACTTAATATAACACATACTGAATCCCACACAATCCTTTCAGTATAATCAAGCGTGTGCATGGAAGGCATCGCTGGAAGAAATTATCGACGAGCATACGAGAAAACAAAAAAAAAATATCGCAGATGAATCATCGTCATGGACAATGTCGTATACGCGGTTTCCTCGCTGGTCGCTGAAACAACGAAGTTAATCGGCACATTATCAGCGACGTACCTGATACCACGTATGGTTGGAATCAGTCTCGCTGTTGTTATCAGTGTTGCTGGTATACTCAGTTGTCAGAACTCCCCTCCCAGCTTGTCGGGGTGGGTGTTCTGGGTTTTCGTTATCGTTATCCAGAGGTGATCGGCGACGGTGTGATTTGCCCGGAACGAGTAAATTTCAATAGAAATTGAGAAATTTACAGGTGGAATAGATAAAGAGCTGAGCAGGTATATAGAATAGTATAGCACGAGCCCCCGTTACAAATAAAGACAAAATTTAATCAAAGATTTCTAACAATAAAGTTCATAAACAAAAGTAATAATACATTACGATTGAAAGATACACTTCTTCCTTTTTGAATTAACTTCTTCAACGAATTTTTAAATACAAAGAAATGATTATATCAATAGCCGATCTGTTAAGCGATAGAATTTAAATCATCATTAGATCCAGTGAAATATATCGAAAACATTGCCTTGTACAGTTTCATAGCCTGATGGTTTTGATTCAGTCCAAATTCCACAGCGACTATCCCTTTTGACTTTCTTGTGCCGGTAAGTCTGGGTCTTCTCCATTTTGGACTTCCTTGTGCCGGTAAGTCTGTGTCTTCTTCACTTTGGACTTTCTTTTCCAAATCCTCAGGTGCCTCGCCTCTTACGCCCCTTTCAAGTTTGTGTCCACTTTGGGTTCGTAACACGTAATACGTAGAACGCAGAACTATCTGGCCCTTCCAAAATAACAAAAATAAGCAACCTAAATCTTTCGTCACATTATACTGGGAAATAGATCAATACCTCCCCCCCCTCGTTAGGTCAGATACATTCTATCCTAATTTCAAACAGATCCTACGGCTATCTAATCTAACTGGCCATGACAGACCGTAACAACCTAGTTTCACAAAATTAATGATCAACTAATTGCTATTTCAACACCCCACCGAGACATTAGTTCCAGACTAGTCTCAATTACACAGATGAATGAAATTCCTTGCACTACTGTATTTATAACAATAATCAAGCGGTTATCATACGTGAACTCATATATAGGTCGGATAATTCACCCGGATTCTCGCATCTCACCTCAACTAAAATAAGGCATGAAATTCTAGATACATAATTTCCTATAATAAACGAGACTATACGTTCAAACAAGTCGTCAATGTTTATATAAAGAAAAATATCATTGTACGGACTCAGATAAACGAACACAGGTATACCATATCAAGAAATTAAATCTACGAACTTAAACAAATAAATCCATGCAAATACACGGAAATAAATCAAACAAATCATCATAGTAGTATCAATGAATTACATAAGATTGTTGCAAATACTTTGTTTTCCCAAGCTCTCACTTCCAGAACGTGTCTGTCAATTTTTCCAGACAATTGCTTCCCTTGGATAATTTCTACGAGTGAGTTACTTCTTAACCCACTCGGAGTCTAATTACATTTGTTCTCTTGTAGAAAAAAGTGTAGACTCATTTTTAAATTTGCTATTTCGCACAGTTAAACTGAGAGCTTTTCATATGAAACCACGCCCCATTCACAGCGTGACCAATCTGGAGGAAATATAGTTCCCGCCTGAACAAAGGCTCAAAACAATGCAGTTCGTCTGACAAACCTTGATTACCCAAATGATTCCTGGTAACTTTTAGAAATGACAGTTTTTCATACCGATCAGAATTTGACCCCTTTTCCCGGTCAGTTTAAACAAACGAGCCTTAATCAAAAATCGCTAAACTCGTGACAGAGACTGTACCAACCTGTGCATTATGGCAATTTAAATGCGCGCAGAACTCCATAAATCTAATTAATCGTACACGTGTCCAACTAAATGTGTTCTACAGAGATCGACAGAAAAATTTGCTCCATTACATCAATATTATCGCGAAAAAAATATCAGCTTGCACCAGTAAAAAATTGTACGAGCACACTGAAATGCGTGCATAAATATATCATCGATACTGTCAGCGGGATTAAACGATGGTGCAATATCAGACAATGAATTTTCCGCAATTAGAGATATTTATTATAGGTATCACAAGAACGCCAACACAACGTTGCCAATGTTGCCAGCGCCACATTTAGAATCCGCCATATAGATAATAATGACCGCAGAAATAACGACCTGACTGGAACAGATCATCGCTAACACAATGCCGCCGACGACCACAATGATATCAGCGACAGCCGAGTTCGATATTGGTTTTCCAGCTCCGATAAAAGCGCCTAATGGTCGGTCACTTGAGATCGCACTGGCACAATTACGATTTTATTTTTGTTGGCCAAATATCAGAGAAAAATCATTTGGTAGATTAGACGCTAATAATGCGCTTATATTCTCGCATAAAACCGCAGCTGATGCAGCTGGTGGGCAGCCCCAATCTGGGAAGTCGTCAGCGTACCAACAGGATAATACAAAATCGAACAAATCAATGATGAACTTCAGCGCAGAATAAAATCAATAACAGGAAAAGAATCAAAGATCGCTAACAAGGTACATGAGCCAACGTTGAGTGCCGCCATTTAAATATCGACGCCAGATTGCGCCGTTGACATATACAAATCGTCGATCAGAACCGTGCTAGGATGGCCGCTGGCAGCACCAGCTGTTGTTAAACCACAACGTCCAACGCGATCTGACTTTTAGTCAACGGAAGACCGTCCTTATAGCTTGTTAGTTACAGAGTATGATGATCTACTCAATAATTTCCAAATTTCTGGATAATAAATCTCTTCAAGGAGAAAAACCAGACAGCGCGATCACGAGGTTGTACGAAAGAGAACAGCAAGAACTAAGAGAGATGTTTGAGAAGTATGTACTTGAATATCCTAATAAATTTATTAGATCAAAAGTATCAGTGTTATAATGAGTAAATCTAGGAGGTCTGAGTCGCGATGATTCACGTTTAGCATTACATATTTATCGGGTAGCCAAACGTGAGAAGGATCCAGATCAGCAAAAATTATTTTATGATCCTTTTAAGATCACTGAAAAAATACAAAATTGATACGTTTAAACTACCAGGGCTTGATTTTGATAAGACGAAGCAGACTATCAGTGATATAGCTGACAAACATCTTCCTAAGATTGTTCAAGTATAGAAGAAAATAAAAGACCCTACAGATATTCTCCGACATGACAAGGATCCAACAGGTAGTGGTCGTCATGTATCGCCGGGTATTGTCAATATCAAATCGACGGTTTATATAAATCTAGCCTGTGACGCAGTCGAAGGTAGCTATACCAAGTCTGGGCAAGCATTGCAAGGGCAGTCCCAGCAGGTATATGTTCTTTACAGCTTTTCTCCGGATGTCCCACCGGGAAATTTGATTGTGTCGGTGCCCGTTAATCCTGTTTATTTATGATTTCATAATCGATCGCTGTCACGAATACGTTTTCGTCTTACCGACTAAGACGGTAATTTATTGGACTAATGTGGTGAAGAATTGACTCTCAGTTTGTAGGCGCGTGATAGACCCTGAACGGCCTCTCTCGGGCAATGACCCCCCCCAAAAAAAACCCCATTATTTTGTCGTTAATGTTTTTTGTTTTTAATTTTTTGGCGCTTGTGCTATTCTTTCCACTTTGCAGAAATCTTAATAGATTCCAATACAAGTTGTTTTTAGCTGTCTCGCACGTGCACTTTCAGCGGTTTGAGTTTCATATTGTTCATACAAATCTTATCGTATTTTCTCAACGGCGCTTGCCAATGGAACAAATTTAGCTATATCATTTTGTTCGTGTAAATCCGCCAATGACAATTTCATTTCGCGTTGGAGTAATTTGATAAATCTATACTCTGTCGCTAGTGTATATTTACCCTCTTCACGTCGCTGCTGTATCATCTCAAAGTCATCGTTGACTTTTTCAACATCAAGTAAAACCGCGAGACCATATTGCTGCAACTGTTCGATCGTAGAGATAATCTCGTTAATGTTTTCCTGGTTCATATTACAACAAATGCATTTCTTTAATAAAAGATCTTATCAACACCAATTTGATAACGTGTTGCTGGATCGTGTAAACTTATCGTGATGAATCTATGCGGGGTTTCCTGAGCATGTGAGAAGACGTTTTCAAATTTACCTATATCCATGTCGCCGGGACACCATGTCGGATGAATATTTCGCAGCGTATATTTATCAACCCGGTTAAAATTAACCAAAATATTACAGTTACCTATGATCACTGAGTATACCGCTGAGTAACGTAATTGACATCTGTGTTTTTATGTCTGCCCGTGAAAATATTCTGGCTGGATTTGCTGACATCATCGTAAACCACTAGATTGTTGATATCCCCGTTAAGATCCTCGATGGACTGCGCTTGATCGATGTCTGTGATAAATTTAATAACATCGTCTTCAGCCGCTGCAGATTCATTAAATTCCTTAAGAACATTATATCATCGTTGGTCATCCACGGATGGCGCTACTAAATAAAATTTGTTCCATTTGAGCCACCTCATTATCAGGTTGAGCAACAACTGAGTTTTACCCGACTCAAATGGACCAATTATAATAGCTCGAATGGAATTTGATAATACTGGATGATGCTTGTCCGGTGCTTGCTGACGTGTTACTGAAAAGTCAATCACGTTCATATTGTACAGACATAATATTACTTATTTATATTGTGTTCGATGCAAGACAATCACTGGTACAAAATTTCTGAGACCACCCACGTTGAAAAATAACACGCAGGCACTTACAGGTAAATGTCTAAAATGCGGCACATAATATAAGTTTGTGAGTTTTCCTGTTGCAGAAAAAGGTGGCGATATTGCTAAGGCACTCTGGAAAATACCTGGAACGCCATGGGCTAAGTATCCTGGGGAAAAACATCTTCCAGGATATAATTGTTGTGGTCCTGGAACTCGCCTTGATATTAGACTTGACGAAAAATAATCAAACAAACCCAGGCGAATTTCCGGTAAATGTGATTGATCAAGCTTCATGATGTCGCCTATAAAAATCCAGATCTACAGCAACGACATATCGCGGATGTAAAGTTAATTCACACGCTGAATTCGATAAAGAATAAAAACATACGAGAATCGCTCGCGAATTGGTTGATAAGATCGGCGATGAAAGGTAAAATAGTGTTGAGAGCGGGCAATTAAACGCCAACAATTACATAATGGAGTCGGTTTATTATAGTCAAAGAGGATATTGGAGAGGTACAGCAGCAATTAAAAACTCGCCGATTCAGTTGGTGTCACACGTGCTGTAGCCTCAGATTGGTGGTCACGACAGGCCATATGGCAAACTTATCTTCCATGTCCCAAAACGATTCAACATGTACGGATTGATGTCAGCACACCCAACGAAGTTCATCAGGCAGATGTCTTGTTTTTACCACATGACGTTCATAAACGACGCACATACAAATACGCGTTGACTATCGTAGATATTGCAAGTAGATACAAACAGGCTGAACCGTTATCGTCTAAAACAGCAACTGAAGTCGCAGCAGCGTTCAACGAATTTATTAGCGAGGACCCAGGCCACATAATGGCCTGCGATGGCCACAACTGCTACAGGTTGATCCTGGCAAAGAATGTCTCGGTGCAGTAATTACGCTGACGCAACAACAGCACGTTAAGATCAGACGTGGACACACCGCGATACATCGCGATCAGGCAATCATTGGACAATTTAATCGAACACTTGCACAGCGACTCTTTGGATATCAATATGCCCAAGAGTTACTGAGCGGAACACTGATCGTTCAGGATAGATCTCGTGAATGGGTTGCGAGACTACCTCATGTGGTAGTAGCATTAAACAATGAGGTCACGAGTGGAATTAACATGAAACCTGTCGATGCAATTGCGAAAAAAAACAACACATACCACGATGAAAATCACCAGATCAGTTACAACAATCAGTGCTGGGTAATAAAGTAACAGTGAGGTATTTATATGAACCTGGCGAACTTGAGGATGGTGCAGCAAGAGCAACTGATCCCGTGTGGAGTGTAACAACACAGAAAATGTTCAGCGTGGTAAGATCTATTACGCAGCCATCAATATACAGACTAGACTCAACAACTCCTCAACGTGGACTTGTACGTGAACAATTACAGGTATTTCCTGAAAACACCCAGTTACCACCAGATTGGATAGGCGCTAACAAAAAACGCTAACAAGAGTCACACACGTTGAGGAACGAAGCTCCTCTATGTCTGTTACATTCAAGACATGTCAGAGAGAATTTTCGCGTGTGTGGCCGAGACTACTATCGATTCTGTCCACGGTAAACTGTCTTATGTCGTTAGGAAAATGTTGCCACAACATTATTGTATTACAGCAAGCGTAGTGATTATTTTCTCCTTGTTTCGGCGTCATGACAAATTCCACATCCAGATCAAACTGGCGTATTTTTTCTGTCATCTCGCGCATAACAAACTAATTTTTTCTTAACTGCGTTGATAATTCCTGGTGACGCTGTTGTTGTTTGTGATGCTGTTGGCAGCTCCAACACGTAGACAACTCTGTGCAACTGAGATATTTTTGTTACTCTAGACACAGCCAGAAAACTAAATTTGACCATTCTATGCGATCATCGACAATCTAGATATTGGTATTTGATACTGGTAGTCCCGAGACGAATGGATTGCTTTTGCGTATCCCAGAGTCCAGCGCGATGGGTTTAACGACAACGCCTGTTGTACAGCCTCTACTGGAACCTCGACGATGTCATTAAGAACGAGTTCTTGTTTTTGGCGGACACCTACGGTGTCTAGTGTTGGAATATCAAAAAGTATAGTTTGTCTGCGTGTATCTGTTGGTCGATAAAATAATGGAACTATTTGATCAGGAAATTTTCCTTGTGAAGCTCATATAATTTACGCTGAAGTGAATCACCATGTTATTCCTGGATACAACTATTAGATAATTAGGAATCAATAAGTACCAGAAATCTGACACTGGAGTCTCTGAAATTATTGCACGCAGTATTTCACACTGAATATTTTTAGGTTGTTATCTGATTAACGATTTCAGTTGTTATAGTTGTTCATCCTGTGATCGATAATCATACAATATTTTTTCGTAGTAGCCAACGTAGTTGCTTAACCAGTCATGTGGGTATTCTCCAGTAAACGGCGGAGGCTGTCCATGATCGCCACACATGATAATTGCAGTAGATTTTGTTAATAACCAATCAAGACAAATTTCTAAAGCATCTTTGGATACTGTACAAATCTCATCCAAGATAAATATTTTCGGGATATATTTCTCACCCATTCGTTCGGGGACCCATGCATCACCTCGCCATCTAAACAAAACTATGATACGTGCATGCGCTGACACCACGTTGTCTCATCTCTCTGGCAAGACGGTGAGTTGTCGTCAACACAATCATGTCGGAGTCTTTAAATAATTTTATCTCACGTGTTGTTTTACCAGAAACACCTGGACCATTCAGATAGATCGTGCTATATCTCGTGATTGGATCGTTTACTGACGTTGATGATGATGGTTCTGATAAATTGACATTAAAGTAATAAATATCTGGTGTGTTAATGTCAGCCGACTCTGAATATTTACGTATTTGATCACGTTTTCTTCGCCATGAACCCCAGTTGACACCGCTGGTGTCTTCGTTAATGACTCAAGAAGGTCCGTTTTACAACGACTAATATAAAAGGAATCCGTGGCGACTCTAACAGCGTCATTGGGAAATGTATTAATCATCGATAATTGGTTGATTGATGAGTAGGCGAGCACTGATGATCTCAAATGAGTAAACTGAGGAGAATTGCCGTCGCAGTAGCTCATGATCGTGCCAATAATTATTCCATTTCGTGTTGTTGCATTTCTCCGTGACACGAATATACCGTTTGCCGCTGTGTCTTTGATGACAAAATGTAATTCTGATGGATCCATAATTAATCTTGTACAACGACGTGATGTCGCTGATGTGAATTTGCTAATAATGTTTCTACAAATATCTTTATCATCTTCTGGTAACCAAACTTATTTTTGTTGTTTGTAAGAAATTATCACAGAGGTTACAGTCAACGGTATGAGACTCTTAGCATCGAGCATGTATAGTAATAACACTGATTTTTTTTGCGCAACAATCGTTGAGATTGACATTGGTATCCAGTTTATTAAAATGACGGCTGAACCAAATTGGTATAACCGGATGAATACTCGCTGAAAACTCGAATTATTTAATCTCAGCAAATCCGATAAGATCGATATTTTTTAGTAGCCCATTTATTGCAACTCGTGTCATTTCATGTGTTGGGTGCCCGAATCGTTCAAAATAACGATGACACTCGCCAAGTCCAAGAAAAGCCGCCGGATAAGTTGCTACGTTATCAACTGAAATCATGTCAGAAGAATTATATTTGTGTTCCAAAGACCGCCATGAACAAATTCTATAAAGCTCCGTGATACATCATCGAGAAATTCTTTTGGAGTTGGACGCCATAAATTTCTTTGTTGTGAGATGTGAGATGCAAGAGACGATATAGTAAAATAGTTAACGAGTAAATCATCGTTGTCACCGTCATATTTTATCGAAATCTGTTTCATAGCACGTTGGAGCGATTCCTTCCGATGAAGAACTTCAGATGGCAAAAGAAACTGATCAAATGATTCGTCGTCGAAGCCATTTATGCAAGCGTCTTCGATGTCGCCACTGTAAAATAACCAAACTGATACGGGGTCGTTTTTACTTATGTTGTGAATTTCCTCAAAAATATATCCGTTTAAAATCTTATTGTTCTTTTTTGTTGAAATATTGTCACAGACTGTCCACGAACGACAATTATGATCAATTAATGTTATTGGAGTACCTTTGCTACGATAATTACCTTAGCCGTATAAAATCTCATTAGTTATTGCTTTTACAATTATTGGAATCTTCAGTGTGTGGTTTTTCAAGTGTGGCAATATCCGTTAATAAGAGAGTTTTCCCAGTTATTTATTTTCTTTATTCTTGATTCTGTAAGTCCGTTTCCTCGTCTCGAGTTTGCAAAATGTTCTCTGGCACGTTGAGCCACACAATTTAGCGAGCCTGTTTTGATCGAAGCAAGAGCAGCTATGTCTGGTTCATTTAAACGATAAATCGAGAAAACAACAGCCGTCACAGGATATGCGTTCTTGTAGAATGTGTTGTCAATTCCGGTGAAAATACCTGGTTTAGAATTTTTATATATTATGACGACATTTTTATGTCGACGTGATTTCCTAACTGGGTCGAGTTTATCACGAATAATTCAAATCGGACCATCTTCGCTAACATGTTCAACAATAAATTTTATTCTAAATATGTACTTGCTGTCATCAACAAGCTTATTAATAACAGCAGCAGCCGTCTCATCATTCATGGTGGGATCAGCGAAATACCATCGCCATCAATTTTAAACGTTGACCAAACATGACCAGCACCATCGTTGACAAATTCGTTCTTTGCTTGTTTGATAAAATAATGTAACTGTATCTCAGATGGTATTTGTTTTCTGTTACCTGATAATCTGTCAAAATCTGATCTGGTGATGTGCGCTGGCTCAATCGCACATAATCTTGTGAACTCATCTTGTGTTGCTTCTATTGATCTGATGTAATTTTTTATGAGATTTAAATCTGTTTTTGATTTTGGTAATGTGATTTTGTTCCCGGTGAGATCTTGATACTTTTGCTGTAATAATCTAGCCTCATCCCACCGGCCCATGCTATACAATTACAATTCCTTTAAATGAACTTTTTTAAATTAAATAATATAAATTATATATAAGTGTCACAAATTAAAAATTAAAAACATTTGTAAATGGTTGATGGAAGGATCATTCAAAAAATGTGGAAAAAACTGTCGTGGAGATTACGACGGGATTCATTCATATTGTGTTCGACAAGGAAGTACTAGCCCGAGACCTTGCATGATATGTGGAATCGGAGTTAAGGGGAAAACTCAGATGTGTGTAACGTGTGGAGGAAAAAAATATAGATCACTCAAGGAATATTTTGAGATAACATGTTTCCGATGATGTAAATATAAAAAATGAACAAGATTACATTGATCGTTATGTTAATAACAATACAATTGACCAAGACAGTGAGAAATCTGTTAAACAAGATGGTGATGATGAATCAGTTGAACAAGACGGCGTTGAATCTGTTGAACAAGATGATGATAAAAATCAGTTAGTATAGACAATGATGAAGATGGTTTTAGGAAACACCCAGTGTTTTCTAACTATGAATACAACAGACCGGTATTGTATGATATTGTATAAACAAAAAACCACACGGAAAGATTAATAATCAAGGTTATCTTACTATTGGTATCAGTAATTACAATGAAAAACATGAAAAATAATAAAGCACATAGGTTCATATATGAGTGCTTCAGTGGAATAATCGAAGATCGACTAGCCATCGATCATATAAATTCAATCGCCTAGAAAATCTAGAATCCGTCACATACAGCGAGAATAGCAGACGGGGGAAAGTTTGCAATACAAAAAACGCCACGAACAGTTAAATCAGTTAATCTAGATACAGAAGAGAGAACTGAATTTAAATCAATGAAGCTGCAGGAAGATATTTTGATATCAATACAATATCTGTACAAAGAGTAGCTGATGGTATACAGAATTCTGCTACATCAAAGAGGCTCAATCAAAAAACAAAGATCTTATTCATCATCTAGTAAACACTGTAGCGTCCAAGATATTTTGCCAATACTAGCCATTTTTGGCCACAATTTAGTAAACCAGGGCCAAAATATAAACGTTATCGGATTCATCAAAAAATATCAACAAAGCTTCAAAATTGACCAACAGCTAATAATATTTTTTTTTTTTTCTTACAGCGATTGGATACTGAAACGGTGCCTTTGCGTTATTTTAACTCGGTCGATTAGCCCCTTATGTTGTTCATATCCAATAAAAATATTCACATTTTATGGCACATAAGAAAATATCACGATGTGTCCAATATAGTTTATGTTACTGTTCGTTGGTCATTCCATGTATTTTTTGGCGTCATTTGTTTCACCCGTGTCTAGTGCCCCTTAGGTCGGTTGGCTCCCTGTGCTGCTATATCACTGCATTCGCACTCAAGGACACACGGTAATGAATGTGTGAAAAGAATGAGAACCAGTCTGGAAATGGGAAAATAGAGTATCTATGGGTTTTGCTGGCCAGGATTGGTAAATAATGTAAGTTAGTTTTTAGGAAAAGAATCTTTTGAGAGTTTATCCTAGTTTTAACTGAAAAAAGAGACATTGTTTTATTTATGGAATTTCAGTCCTTTAAAAGTCTTGAGTTTGGAACACTCGTTACTGAAATTTGCACCTGACTCTTTGATGAGAAATTGAAAACACATGTTTCAAACACTTGTAGGTCCAGAAAATGCCGTGGTTCATATCCTTTTCTCTTCACAGAAGCTGATATCCAGGTTTCATCTATACTGATAAATATAGGTTTGACCATGAGCACTCAAAAATTTGAAGTTATTGGTATTTGCATAGGTTTACTATGGGAATTGAATTAGTACCACGAGTCTTCAAGCATGTCTCATGTAGTGCACAACTCAGTTATTGTATTTGTAATTGTTACGGGAAGTAGTCGAACTCTGGGTTTGTGTAACCAGATGCAGCGGTCAGTGGTGAAATTGGTTACAGGGACAATTTAAGTTTACTCACTGTGAAGGGCCAACGGTTCTGGATCAACGGGTATATGCCATAGAGTGGTTCTTGGCAAGCTAGAAGGAAAGGGCCAAACATGGTTATTCCGTAACCATATGTCGGGAGCTGTAGACTAGACAATATCTCAAGTATCGCTTGGACGCCACAAGAAAAAGAAATTGTCAATATATGTGTCAATCATTTCAATGCACCATCATGATTGTTCATGATAAATACATTGATCATATTTGTTGATAATTCCATTCATTGATGATCAGGTTTGTTGAAAATTCCATGTATTGGTCATATTGATTTCATAGAATGCTAACATCTTGATAATCCATATATCACTCAAATCTTTTGAAACAAGCTATATTATTTGTGATTATTTGTTGAAAGTCCGTGTTTTGATCATATCCACTGAGGAACAATGATGTTTTTATTATATATGTTGTTGTACTTTGCGCGAATGAATTGGTACGTTGTCAGTTGTTATAGCATCGTTTATGACAGGCGGGAGGAAGGGTATGAGCTAGTATCACTTATGATGAGTTTCATAGTTAAATTCAATCCAATCCGGTCTCATCCCGTTACAATAATATAGATAGATATTTAAAACTAATAAAACTCCGAGATTGTTATTACGTAGATGCAATAAATAGACTTAGTCGATCATTAGAAGCAACTATTTATTAAATTAATGACCTCAGGCTGACCTGCACCAACATCGCAAACAATACTCAGTCAAGTATAGTATATGCTTTCTAATAAGTAAACAATTCAAATCAAAGTAAGCAAAAAAATGATAAAATCAGAGAAAGAACTAAAATTAAATTAAATGGATATATATATATTTCGTCGTACATAAATCAAGTATTTTAATGTGTTGTCGTATATTTTTACTTTTCACAAACGGATTCGAAAAATTTACTTGATGAATAAAGCAACTTATGGAGAAAAAACACATCCGCGGACACGAAATAATATCTGATAGTGTTCTTAAAGTAAGGAGACCGGGTATTCTAAAGTTCGGCGGAACATAAACCAGATCTGTCTATTATAAGTAGATCTCTTTTTATAATCAGATTGAAAAAATTTTGTCGACTAAAGAAAAAATGTTTAAAACAATGTTATTTACCGAAAATAACAAAGACAAAAAGCCCACATTTTGTAATAAATATATATGCTAAAAAATTTTCCGTTTTAACACAAATTCTGGAGGAAGAAAATCCATGATAACTAACACTCTCTGAACTGATACATATCTGAACAACATGTCTCTAAATTCGCATCTTTTTCTTTAAAAATTTTATTTTACAAAGACATCAACTTGAGTTCTTTTCATCCTTTTCTTGTCTACTGCTCAGTCAGAATAATTTTCTCATTTTGCAAGAATTGATTCTGATTTATATCCAGAAGCTAACATTATATGTGTTAAAATATGTATGGATGCATTTGAATGATTTAAATTTAAGAGTAGTGTTATATAAATTACAATAAGACTCTCAAGCAGCTTTTATGATATTTTCTGTCTGTATAAACAAATTAAAATCCAGTTCTGGCTCAATCCTTTTATAACCAAATAGCTAAATCCGGTTCTGGCTCAGACTTTTTATAAATAGTTAAATCAGGTTCTGGATTAAACTGCTTAATATGCAGAAGTTAGCATTCAAGTACATTTTTATTAACAAATTTGTAGATACCATGTCCGTGTATTAGTGTACTTGGTAAATGCAATAATTTTCAATATATGTATCTGACTTTTTTATTCAATATAAAAGATTATAGTCACTGTACTGGTATTAGCCCTTTTAACATGGTCACTTAACACGTCATTTGATTCCGAGTCTCGGTGGCAGGATTCCATAGACTCAATATCAACTGGAGATATTATTCCTTAAATTTATCAAACCAATTATTATTATTATTATTATTGTTGTTGTTGTTGTTGTTGTTGTAATAATAATAATAATAATAATAATAATAATAATAATAATAATTAATAATTATTATTATTATTATTATTATTATTATTATTATTATTATTATTATTATTTGTTCATGATGCCCAAGAGATTCGTGCAAATGGCAATATGACCCCAAACAGGAGTCCTATGTTAAATAAGGTCAAAGTTCATTTATCCAATTCTTAATAAATCTCAGAAGCAATTTGTTTTGTAAACGGACTGACAGTTAAGTTATGTCTCAGCACAACAATAAAAGCACGTTTTACTCGGCTGTCATTGCTACGATTTAATCTTGCTAGCACTTTATTTGGACAATGTGTTTTGCTCTAGATCCGAGACACCAGACAAAATATGCACCAGGCACTATTTCTTCTACCTTCATATTTCATTTCCAGTGCATATAAGCTATCACAATCTGCAGTCAAGATTAAGATTTCCTAGATTGCAGTTTAAGTGCATATAAACGAATTTCTGAATCAAGATAAAAATTTCCTTTCCTACCCTAGCATCAAAGACCTCCGTTTAAGCGTTTGGACCACGAACAGCACTAAGTGTCTATTGTTGTTTTTACTCGTCACAAATTACAGATACTAGTACAGCGACAAATAAGGTAAATTTCAATACCATATGCAAGTTAAGGATTGACGAACCGTTTAAATTCAACAGTAAACAGTCGTTCTAAATTTTCTGGAAATAGCATTTTGGATAACTGGAATGTGAACATAATCTTCAGAAGCTACCGAACAACTTTCTTTACTGATCTTGTCTATCGCAATCCAGTGGATGTAGACGACTTTGTTTTAGAATCACTAATGTTGTTGAATAAAACTAATGTGTCATATTTTGAAACAGCATCCGTAGAGTCATTCAGCTTCTCAGTGAAGTCACATGACTGATGTCTGTTAACAGCCTATGATGGAATGTGTAACATGTCCATGATGACTTAGTAAAAGCGGTATTGCTCTGAGAACAACGTCTGGTTTTATCTGCCTGTTAAGCAGCTGATTGGTATGTCCCTACTAGCGGGCAATATATCAACATGGTGGCAGCGCTGACCAATTAAGGACGCATCGATAATTCTGCAGTTTTAGAGGTAAACTGATTTTAGAAGTTACGCATTTTGCATCCTTTATCACAGTGGTCCAGTGGCGGGAAAACTAACGACAACATGGCCGACAGTCACATTCCGCTTACCGCCAATATTAAATGTAACCTATGGGAACGTCTCGGAAAACTGTAAATATTGGAAAAGACAAGTGCAGATTTACCTAACTGCAAGTGGAGCAGCTGGTAAAGAGGATGCGGTACGAACGGACATAATTTTACATTGTGCAGCATATTTTGGATATTTTTGATCAATTTGTATGGGACGCAGATGGTGACAAAAACAAACCCGGCAAGGTACTTGAAAAACTTGAAGCATATTGTAACCCCCAAAAAATGAGATCCTGGAATCACGTAGGTTCTGGAATGTACCGTACCAAGAACCTTTCGATAGCTTCCTAACTGAGCTTAGAACGAGAGCGTCGTCATGTAATTTCAGCCAGAAGGATAAAGAGATGAGAGATAAAATAGTTTTCAGTTACGGAAAAACTTAGGAACTTTTACTCTGAGAAGACAAGTTAAACCGGGACAAAACCATACAAATGTGTCACGCATTTGAGCAGTCAGATAAACAAATAAAAGAACTGAGGGAAGCCAGCTCTAGCAGCCAGACTGTAAATAAAATAATTCAAGGAAATAAAGCACAAACGAAAAGCCAAAGGAAAAGAGATCCTAACAGTCAACCTGGGATTGGCAAACTACGAAATAAACTGTCCTCACCAGTTCAGGGTAAAAATAGCGTTTCACTTAAGGAATGCAACTTATGCGGACGCAACACGAGTTTAAGACGGAACAGTGTCCGGCATGGGGCAAGACATGCGACGTGTGCAAAGGAAGGAATCAAATCAAGGTGAAATGCAAGAAAATCCAATGTAGTTAGTGCTAGTAGAACGCAAGAAGAACAAACAGACGGTGATGAAAATTGGCTTAATACCATAGAAACCAGTCAGAAAAGTAAACTTTCTGCATTAATGAATGTCAACAATTGTGAAGTGCGTTTCCAGTTAGATAGCGGCGCCGACATCAATACTGTCTGCAAGAGATATGTTCGTAAAGGACAAATCAGGCCGACAACACAAACTTTAAAAATATGGAATAAGTCATATGAAACCACTTGGAGAACCTGATCTGAAAATTATTAATCCGAGCAATGGGGAAGAAACAACTGCTACTCTAGTAGTTGTACCAAATGGTTACATGAATCTCCTAGGATCAAATATTATTCAGCAAATGGGAATGATTACTGTTAACAGTGGCAGATTTATTACTATGATCGACACTGCGAAACTATGTGATTTAGGGGAAGCAACTCTTACAGTCGACAACGAAATTCTAGCGAAAATATTGCCGTGCGGAAAGTTGCCACTCTCAGTTCAAGAAGATGTGAAGAGAGAAATAGATAAATTAGTTGAAAGAGAAGTTCTAATACCTATTACCGAACCGATTAAGTGGGTTAGTCAGATGGCTGTTGTACGAAAGCAGAATGGAAATTTGCGTGTTTGCATGGATCCACAGACACTAAATACTGCGCTCATGAGAGAACACGCGAAACTTCCGACACTTGAGGACGTGTTACCGAAACTTGCTAATGCAAACATTTTCAGTAAACTTGATGTCTGTGAGGCATACTGGCATGTGAGACTTGATCAGAAATCAGATGAACTAACTACAATGATTACACCTTTCGGTCGTTATAGATGGGCGAGGTTACCATTTGAACTAAAGTTCTCGAGCGAAACTTTTGAAAGAAAACTTACAGACGCACGTGGAGATTCGGATGGTGTTTTCACTATATCGGATGATATAATTGTTACTGGATGTGGAGGCTCTGAAGAAGAAGCGAAACTAGATAACGAGGAAAAAATTGCAAAACTTGTAATAACGAGCATCGAACGGAATATTATGTTAAATAATTGCAAGAAAGAAGTAGGATTGACTGAAATCATTTTTCATGGTCACAAAATAACTAGTGAAGGAGTCAAACCAGACAATACAAAGGTCAAGGCAATACACGAAATGCCCACACCAGCGGATATTTCTGACGTGAAGAGGCTATGTGACATGCTGCAGTATATGGCGAAATGTCTTCCAGACCTTGCAAATGAACTGGAACCGATTCGTCAACTCACACGTAAAGATTCTTTCTGGAATTGGTCACAAGAATGCGAGGCTGCCTTCCAGAGTATTAAGAAAAGGTTGACTGAAGGACCAGTGCTGGCATATTTTGACGTAAACAAAGAAGTCGTGCTACAAGTAGATAGTAGCAAGAATGGACTAGGTACTGTCTTGCTTCAGGATGGTGAACCAGTTGAATTTGCGTCGAGGGCAATGAAACCGTCCGAAAGAAAGTGGGCGCAAATTGAAAAAGAAGCTCTTTCGAAGCTTCATGGTTTAGAACGTTTTGACCAATACATATATGGAAGAAAAGTCATAATACAAAATGATCACAAACCGTTAGCTGCGATACTAAAGAGGCCTTTGAGCAAAGCCCCAAAACGATTACAAGATATCATGATGAAACTGTTTCCATATGACATCGAATTTAGATTTGTGACAGGAATAAATCTTGTTATCGCTGATGCCTTAAGCCGAGCTTATCTAGAAACTCTCAACATAGAAACTGAACGACCAAGGATCCTGAACGTTATGTTCAACAGCTTCCGAGATGCGAGACTGCAACAAGTCAAAAAAGCAACTTTGGAAGACGCTGATATGCAGTTACTTATGGAACTCATTATTGAGGGCTGGCCTGAAGCTAGAGACAAAGTGCCATACTCAGCGTTACATATTTTGATATACGGGATGTCATTAGCGTTCAAGATGGAATAATTGTCAAAAGAGAGGCAATTATAATTCCCAAAAAACTGAGAAAGGATATGAAGAATCGTCTTCACAGCGCTCATTTAGGCTACGATAGCATGATGCGACGAGCTAAAGGAAAGATATTTTGGCCTGGAATGGCAGGAGAAATTAAACAAATGGTTGAATCATGTGAAGAATGTGAGGAATGCAAACCTAGAAACCAACGAGATCCGCTTTTACAGCACAGTGATGGAGACAGACCTTAGAATACGGTGGGCATGGATCTGTTTGAAATCAAGGGTAGACAGTACCTTGTTCTGATCAACTTTTTTTCAAATTTCATAGAAGTGGACTACTTAAGTATGGCAAGTTGTAGTCAGGTTGTAACCGTACTGAAGAAACAATTCTCAGATTTGTAATTCCCACCACAATTATATCGGATAATGGAGCCCTGTTTATGGGAAAGGAGTTCGCACAGTTAATTAGAAAATGGGGCATTAACCACAGAACGGTAGCCCTAAATCATCCCCCAACCATTCAATAATAACTCAAAATCTCTGACCCCCCCCCCCAACCATGGATTAAATAACAATAATTAGTAATGTTAGCACTTGATATTACGTAAGCTAAAGGGTTATCTAATTGTTCTGTTTTCAAGAAAAGAATGAGAAAAATACTCAGGTTAGCATTCCATTAAAAATTCTCTCGGTCGATTCCAACATTTTCAATTTATATTAACTGAAAATACAGCCTAGGAAATCTTTATCTTTATTCCAAAATTCTTTAGTTTGTATTCACAAGAAATCCAATCGGAAGAGACCCACCCCCACCCCACCCACACACACACAAAAACAACCCCACACGATACTTGAAACATATTTTAACTGATGTCTCAGATCAAGAGCTAAAAATTTGGTTGATTCCAAAATTTGCCAGTTTATATTCACTGAAAGTGCGATCTATGAAATCTTTAGCTTGATTCCAAAATTCATCCGCTTGTAATCGCTGGAAATGCAATCTGAAAAAAAAAGAAAACAGTACATAGTGCATATTTTGACTGGTGTATTGAATCAAGAGCAAAACAAATCGTGAGAATAAAGTGCTAGCTAGATTAAATTCGGACGATTTTATGTGGTCGTTTTGGCACGTTTTGTGAAATAATGGCAGCCGAATAAGACTCGTTTTCTTGTTTTTACAGGGACATAACTGTCAGCCAGTTTACACACGAAAAGAAATTGCTTTTGAGATAGTTAATTAATATATTAAAATAAAGCTTTTACCTTTTAACATAGAACTTCTTTTTGGGGTCTAAACGCCATTTCCATGTCACTCATCTTATACATCATGAAAAATTAATAATAATAATAACGTCTCTCTCTCTCTCTCTCTCTCTCTCTCTCTCTCTCTCTCTCCTACATACATAAACACATTTTTGGTTGGTGGTTTAATACACAAATAAACCAAAATTCACTTTTGCAGATTACATTTTTGCCACAACGCTATGTCTAGATTTAAAAATAAATTTCCAACTGTCATAAAAAATAGTGATCTTGAGGGTAAAACAATTTTGGTTAGTGTATTTATCACTCTTTTTATCTGAAATTTGTATTAAATTTGATGAATAAAACTTCGATTTAACAGTAACCAAGAACAATAGTAACATCTTTAGTAGCTGGAATATGACAAAAGTGATTCTAGTAGAAGCACGTAAGATATATTTTTTTTTTTTTTTTTTTTTTTTTTTTTAAATATGAGAGTAGGAGCGGTTAGGAACATTAGAAAGGGAGGTAACAGCAGGCGTTATAGAAGATGCTAGATGTTATTTACATTTTTACTTCATTTATGAGAGGGGTCATAGTTTCATATGAAGCATAGGGATGCCAGTTTTCTTTATATGGGATTTAAATTCTATTTTATACCATTTTTTTGAATCCTACCCTGTGTGCATGTCATGGATGTTTTGTTGAAAATATGACAGTAGTGATGGGTAGCGACATTATTGAAGGAGTAGTAGATAATTTGCAGGTGGATACAGTGGCGGATTTAGTCATTTTGAGGCCTAAGGCAAACACAGGCATGGGGCTCTCCACAACCCTTGTTCTCCCCCATTTCAGTCCTTATTTATCTGAGAAAGATGTACTTGTAACTTGTCACCAGTCTTCACACAGCTATGGTCTTCTGTCTTCTATCTTGTGCTCCTAAGGTGACTTTGCGAACCTTGGCCTCAGCAAATCTTGTGATCACTAATTCCATATCCAGTGACTTGCTGACTTCATGCTCAATGGAGAGAACAGCAAGTGCAGACAGCCTGTTCTGTGACATAGTTGACCTGAGGTACGTTTTAATGAGTTTCAGTGATGAGAAACTTCTCTCACCTGTAGCTACTGTCACTGGGAGAGTGAGCTGAGCCGTTTGTTTACAAACACACACGCAGATGCACAGTAGGATAATGGAATAGTCCAGTGTAGTGGGGACTGGGGGGGGGGGAGAGACTCATCATGAATTAAACATTCGGATAGCATTTTAGCGTATCGATGTTTAGATATATAATTAATTGGTGAAAAGTAAGACAACAAATCGTAACCATAAGTTTATGAGGCGTTTTACGGGCCCTTGGTAGTTTGGGGCCTAAGGCAATTGCCGACCTTTGCCTAATGGTAAGTCCGCCTCTGTGGATAGTATATAACCGCGCTCTGGATGGAAATAACAAATACGTGTGTGTTGATACTAGATAATCGTGATCTAGATAGTAGATACATGGTTGTTTGATCGTAAATTACCGGTTGTTGGATAGTAACTAACTGTGCTCTGGATAATAGATATCAGTAACTTAGTGTTTGTGGTACCTAATTGATTGATATATAGTAGATAATTTGATGCTTTATAGTAAATAACTAACTGGTGGATAATAGTTCACTTGGTGGGTGGTAAATAATAGATAATTAGTTTGGCTGATAGTAAATAATTGGGTTTTGGATAGTATATAGCAGATAATTGGTTAGTGCATAGAATATAACTGGGTGCAGGATATTAGATAATTAGGTGGTGGAGAGTAGATTTATGTGTATTGATATGCAACGATTATGGGGATGATAGTCTTGTTTGGGTGCTTATAGTAGAGATAAGTGGGTGTTGAACTGGTCTCTGGATGTGAGATACTTAAGTGTTGGTAGTAGATGAATTGCTGGTGAAGAGCATGTTCCTGTGTGCTGGATGGTACATAACTGGTTGGTGGATAGTAGATATCTGGGTGTTTTCGTTAGATAACTGGATGATGTTTAGTAGAAAACTGCGTGTTAGATAATATATAGCTGGTTGGTGGGTAGTAGATAACATGATGCTGGATCGTGGATTACTGGGTCTTGGATGGCAAATAATTGGGTTCTGGATTTTAGTTCGCTATGTGGTCGATAGTAGATAATTGGATATTGATACGCAAAGATATGGAAGATTGTAGTTTTGTTTGGGGTCTGGTAGTAGATAACGGGGTGCTGGATAGCAGCTAAATTGGTTCGGGATAGTATACAACTGGGAGTTGATATTATATAACCTCCTTCTGGACAGTAGATACCTGGCAATTGGATAGTGAATAGTAGATAAAAGATAGGTTGGTGAATAGTAAATTACTGGGTGGTAAGAGCAAATAACGGGATGCTGGGTGATTGATTACTGTTTGATGGATAATGATCATTGGGTGTTGGGTATTTTACAACTAGGCCTAAAAGGAAGCGCTTTTAAAAATCTTCACTCCTTTACATAATGGGAAAATTTAACTAGAGCTCTTTTTTGCAAAATAAATAAATTTCTTAACGATCCAGATTTTCATACTTTAAAATTAGCCGCCCTAGGCAACTGCATTTATTGCCTAATGGTAAATCCGCCACTGCAATAAAGGGAGGATAATGATTTATTGGTTAAGACGATAATTGTTATATTTGTTTATTCTGATAAAAACGGAAAATTAAACACCAATTCAAACGTAACCTCCAGTCATCGCTCTAATTTGCATCTTATATTTCCCTTCCTGGTTTCAATAAATTAAAAATGTCCGTTGGCGAAATTTTATGGGGATTTATTATCCTCTTGTTAATTTTCTATCATGTATTTCGTAATTCAACTGTTTGCCTTTCATTTCATGCATTCATTTATTATTCGTTCGTTCGTTCGTATATTAATTATTTCAGTCTTTTAATGCTTGGTCTGCACTTTTACTTACCACATATCTATCTACCTATTTTATTGGGGGGGGGGCATTTCATTGTGTGTTCCTTTTAATTCAAGACTAGATGATGAAATCGAAACTAAATTAGATCATTGATGGCAGTAAGAATTATTTAGAAGACAGAAAACCAAATCATCAGAAACAAATTTTAAAGCGCGTGGTTACAATTAAACTGGTAGATCGGTGGTGGAGAAAATGCCGAAGATTATTCTAACTTTTTTGCAACGAAAAAAGCAACATCTGCGACAAAAAGCTGTTCATGCATTAATTTTGTCAGACGTTAAAAACATTGTAGTTATCAAATTAGAGTGAAAATGTAAATCAATCAACAAAATATATATGTCATAAAGAATATAAGTAATTAAGGAACGTTGAGAAATATAATTACACATGATCACCATTTTATATTCCTCTAGAGTTTTCGATGTTTAGATGTTCTAGCCATAAATTTCATGTAGAGGGAGGTGGATATCATTGTAAAATTGCTTCTGAGCGGGTTGTTTATTTTTCAAGCTTCTTCAATAAATAATTTATTATTAGTTGATGATGAATAGTTTCCATTGTTTGTTTGTAAAAATTGACCAAGATATTATATAATAAAGAAGAAAATATATAGATATATTTACCTTTTTTTATATATTAGTAGTCTTAAAAGGGGGTGTTCTGGCCCAAACCCCTATTTTACTTGACAACATAATTCACCCCACCCCCCCATAGCCCCCTCAAGTTAGTCTAAACAACTACGAAAACAACTTTGTTGAGGCAACCAAATCTATTTCATTACTGATTATCTGTCAAGGACCTACCCTTAAATCATCATAGTCGTCATACAAAATAGGGCTTGGCAGGAAAACGCCCCATTAGGGTCTACTACTGCGGGTTTTACTGTAAAATCGCTGGCGATTTTACATTTTCACACAAAATTACTATACCTAACTTCACACAAAATTGCAATCCACTATTAATAACTCGCTGAGATTTTCCACATGTCGCATGTCGGACTGCTGTTAATACGCTATTAATATAACTCGCTGAGATTTTCCACATGTCGCATGTCGGACTGCTGTTAATACGCTATTAATATGACTCGCTGGGATTTTACAGAATAATCAATAATTGCATATATTACAACAGACGCTCCAAAGAGATTAGTTTCTGCTTCGTACAGTTACATATCTGAATTTCATCTGTATCCGTAAGAGGTCGGTAGCCGGGTGGTTAAGGCGTACGGACAAACGTTAGATAAACTAGTGGAAACTACTTCATGTGCATAGTCCAGAAAAATGCGATAAGCATATTGTCTTGCGTTTCGCGACAGAAGCTATTATATAATTGGGGCAGCGCCTGAGGGCATTTGAAAAAGACGTGATATACTTGTACGGGTAATTCTAAAATTATAAAAAATCTAATTTCCAGGTGCACCTCGCCGAATCTCATAGCACCCGGGGTTAGCTTAGAGGGTGTATTTTATTTGAAATCCTCTCGCGCTAAGCGATCCAACAATTACAAAATTGAAAATCAACCTGAACAGCCCTCTGAATCTCTAAAATTTTGTTTCGCACTTAGCGGTTCACCGGGAGGTATGTTTACGCACAATGGAAAAATAAATATAACAATTACCCAAAATAAGAGATATCCAATGTCATTCAACCTGCTCATCAGGTACTCCCTTTTCCTTTTGCCGCTCGTTTTTACAGTATGGTGGCTTGTACTGTGATTTATATTTCACACAAAATGTACTGAGTATTGTTTTTCATATTTCGTAACTCTATTTGGTATCATATCTACGAGTAAATCGTCTTTGACTCGCAGTTCCTGTATCAGATCTAACATAAACTTTTCACCTCTGAGATAAGCTCGAAGTTGATTAAGAATTTTATTATACGTCGCTATTGCTATTTTACATGAAGTATTTTTGTTCTCGTATTTTGACCCGATCTTTTTATTTATTTTTGATAAGGCAATACCTATACCCGACACAATTAACAATAATGGGTTTGCGGTTCCGCCGGCTGTAGCAATTCCAGCTATAATTAAGCGGGCTTATTATTCTGCTGTAATATTTTCTGGAGCGTCTGATACAGTAAAGTTTTTTTTATGGTAATATTTGTAGCATTTGATAAGTTCGTCTTTATCTTTGTCTTGGAGACCAGATGAAATATGATTGAAGTCTTTTATTTCTTTTTTCGTCATTATGAAGCTGGTTTTGTAATTATTTCAATCGCCGTAGTAAACGCATTTTCATCTGAAACCTTATAATCCGAGCACTGAATTTTTTATTGACAAGATCGGAAAGAAACTCTCTGTACTTATAATACACTTCAGATGAGATATCATCATATCTGATGTCTGGTAAAACGGGGGATGAAAATGGAGGGTTAAAATGTGTTAGTATTTCAGTAATATCAGTAACTCTATCACGATAAATATCTTCTGTTTCGTCGATATAACTAACAACATAAGATAACCGACCCAGTTTAAAATTTTTAAGTACCAGATGCTGCCTGAGAATTGCATAAGCTGTTGCAAATCTTAAAAGATTGAGAATATCAGCTTGCCTGTGAGGATTGTTATGGTTGGGGTGGGGTGCTCCCAATGGTTTATTTAAACTATTATAGAAGTCCCACCCAGGCTCTATTTTATTGGAAGTTAAATTTAGTGAAAGATAGATGTAAAGCTCCGAGCCCCCAGTCAGCAATGCCGACGGTTAGATGGTTACATATACAAAAAGGTTGAAATTCAATGAATAACAATTTAATAACAATTCAGTAATCAAACGACTCAAATTCCCAATTACGCTCCTTCCGCTCGACCCTTTAATAAGCCTATTGCATCACTTGATTAACAGGGTGAGATTGATTTCCACCTGTCCTTGTATTTCTACTCGTTTGGTGTATCCTTTCTGTCCCAGTTCCTTCTCCTCTTCCTCCTCGACTTTTCGCCACATTCCTTCTCCTCCTCCTCTTCGACTTTCTCTAGACTCCTTCTCCTCCTCCACTTCCTCTAGACTCTTCTCCTCCTCCTCCACTTCATTACCACGACTAATCTTCTGTCGACTTCGACTGTCTCGGCTACAGCCTCAATTCCGTCTCCAACTCTTGAAGACTCGGGACCCAATGGAACCTGAAGTTCTCTCTCCCCTAAAAAGCTTCCTGTGAAAACACAAGGACGATACAATCTTTTTTCCTTAGTCCTCTCATCTCACACTACATACAGCATATCATCAGATAACGGCTATTAAATTTCTTCGGTCACGCATTCGTTCACATCGAGATAAACATACACTCTTTTACGGTAAAACAAACGTCATGATACAACACGGTATAAATTACTTCTTATACATACATCAATAAATTCCGTCACATCAACACATATTCCTAATCCTGTTATGCTACACAATATGACAATGATTAGACTAATTTCTTTACCTTACAACTCATACAAAGGACACCAATATTCAAATATCTATTCTCTGATATACGCATACGTCCATAGTAACTAATCTTACATCATTCAACCATTCCAAATTCACAATTCAAGCATGTGTAAACTCTAACATAACGCATTAACAAATGCACTAGTTTACTACGAAGTAACCTAACAGCGAATTACAAAATAAATTAATTCTGACCACAAGCTAACAATCTACATAATTCCGCCTCGCATCTAATAATTCTCTACGTAAGCTCAAGCCCATTTCTCAAATACGCATGTAAATGAAAAACTACAAAGGTAATTCTACATACTAAACGATCCTAGTACCTAAGTATACATACTACAAATAATTACAATTATGATGTAATATTCCGCAAAAATCAAGCAAATAACTTACTGGCCTTTCGAAGCTTTGTCTTTCCTTAGAATCTACCTCTAAGTTTTGCCGCCAAATTACCAGTGACTTCTTTCTCGGAGTAACCCTATTGATCTGCAATCCCTCTAGGCGAATACTAAATTTTCTCATACGAGTTTGAAGCAACATTCGGGTCGGAATTGTAATCACACACCCTCTATCTCAATTCCGATTGGATATCGCTGTGAACCGATCGAATCAAACTTAGTGGACCATGTTCCTCTCGCTGTTTGTCAACGTGGGGACGGATGCGAACACGCCCCGCTCACCCCGCGGGCTTCCCTTAGATCTTTGGACTAAGCTTTAACACATAGGTGTGATAACTTCAAACCTTTGTTTAGATGGTGCGATCTATCGCCCTTGCCGATTCAAGATTCCGGTCTTCGGCGGGTCAGGTAACATTAAGTATGAGTTTAACTCTCGCCCGCGGCAATCTTTAGACATCAAACACACGGTAATATTCCCAAGACAGGTAGATTATAGTTTATACATGACTTTAGCTGGCGCTTAGCAAACGTGACGTTGCCATATCTCTATGGCGGGTAGGTTTAGGAACCCGGCATTCAGCTATTTGATATTTTTGTATTTACTTCTGTCAGTAACTTGCCAGCCTCTTTTGTATAGTTTTTTTTAATGTAATTGTTTAGAACTATTATGAATTTCATAATCTTCGTCAATAATATTTTTTACAGTTGTAATATCGTCAAGCTCTTGATAAAATATATCTCGTTTGACATCATCATATAACTCAATCCTGGACTCAATTTCTGATAGTGCGTTTAGTTCAGCAATAATATGATTTACGTTATACTTTTCTACATCGCCGGTGAGAGAGTCTATCATAACTAGATATGCTGTTGTTAGCAGGTTAATGTCAGTACTGTTATCTACTATTTCTAACAGCGTCTTTTTATCAAAATAGTCCATACCGAGTACACGAAATTCTAGACGTTTAGCAAATGTGTCCTTGAGCTTACGACTTTTTAGAAATTTGTGTTTCCTTGTTTCTGCTAGTTTGTCAAGCTCGTCGTAAATCTTCTTCAGTCGCTCTTATTCTGGTTTCTTACCACCATGAAATTTTGTTTTTACAAGGTTAGATTTGTCAATAGTCAAAACATTTTCTTTATTTAGCTCGAGCAGTGTATTTATCAAATATTGTTCAACTTTTAACCGACTTTCCTCACAGCCGCTTATAGGACAGTATTTGCTAATTATATCAGTCTCTGATAACGTATTTCAGTTGAGGGTCTCTCATTCCCGAAACTCTGGGAAAATTGTCGCTGTTCTCAGTTAAACCGGGGGAAATGTAAAGTTATTTTGTTCATTTGAGATATTTTATTTATTGCTCTTGCCTCTTCCACATTCTCTAGGTCTAGCTGATCAACATCAGCTCTTTCGATCTCCATTTTCGGGTTTAGTATAAAATTATAAAACTCTTTTGCAACCCTGATCGATGGAGGATCCATAGACATAATAGATTACAATCACATTAAAATCATAGCGTGCTAGTACGCCAGACCTATATTAGGTCATTGAGTGTATATATCTGAAACATCGACAAACCTGGGAAAGGACCTACTGCTCTGAAAACATAAATCCGGAAATACGAATACTTGTTTGTGTTTTTTCAAGATCAAGCGTAAATTGACGAGAAGTAGTAGTAATACGATATTGAGAAGTAGTAAAATCATAACCTAATCCCCTATACAGCTCATCCCATGTTGTATTATCGTTAGATCCTTCTAATTTCCAGTCAAAAATGTATCCGATATTAGCATTTATTTGACCTCGTAATTGAAATTTCCATATTGCTCCGGCAGCTGGACACCGTATTTTAATCCAAAAGTTTGATATTTCTCCGTCTGTGATCCACTTTAACCCGCTAGATATAGGGCTGTGAAAAGCAAACGCATAACTTGGATTATTTTCAGAATAATAACTTGATGCCGTAACCGCTCCGGTTGCCTAGTGGTTAGAGCGTCCGCAGTAACAGGGGCCGCAATAAATTCCAAATTTTATCTGATCGATAATTATAACAATGCCGACAACACGAGCAAGAAAAACTCCTATGAAAAAAAAAAAAAAAGAAGAAGAACCAAAAAGAATGAACCGCAACGCAGTCAGGGGAGGGTTTATAAGCCCGCTGCTAGCAGGGATAGCTGGAAATCTATTACCAGATCTGATAGGGATAAGACGCGGAATAGAGGTATACCAGACAAATGAAATCGTCCGCGTTAAATAATTTTAAAATTGGTAATAAAGATATAAGCGGATTTATCGGAGTATTTTCAAAAGATGAGTTAGCAAATAGATCACCGACTGCTAATCAAAGCTGTGTCATCAATATACAAGATTTCCACAACGGATCTGGAACGCATTGGCTAGCGCTTTACAATGACAACTACTTTGACTCGTTTGGTCATCCTCCGAGTGATGTTATCAAACAATACATCTTAACAAAATTTATAAAAATAAACTATAACTCTAATCAACTTGAACTGGTTGGAACTTCAGCTTGTGGTTATTATTGCGTTATGTTTATCTTGTAGATGTCTGGGACGCAAGCGTCCAGGTCTGATGGCGAGCCAGGTAACTTTTTAAAGTTTATTTTGCAATTTGACCCGTTTCAAAGTATCAGCAATGATCGCAAAGCGTTACTTGGATCATAAACAATCTGGCATTAATTTTGTCTGACATCAAATATAAAATGACAACATGTTGCCTCAAATGCAGAACCAAAACAAATAACATCGACGAAACAACAGAAACAACCGCTAATAACAGAAAAATGCTAAAAAGTATCTGTGATGTTTGTGGTAAGAGAAAGAGTATGTTCCTTAAACGAGATAAATCCTGTGATACAATCACTGCTGGTTACACAGTGTAAACCCAGAGTGCCAGCACTCCGACAATAATGTCCGACGATAAAGTTATTTTAGTAAGCGACTTAAACTAAACGAAATGTAATTGCGAGGATGTGATGAAAGATCTGTGCCTGAAACAAAATAAGATAGTTGCTTACTGCCAGCGTTGCAATCATAGAGCTGTCATAGGATCAGGATTAGATACACATAAAATTATTGGCAAATTACCAAAACCAAAGGGAGGTGGGACATTGCCAGGACACAAATATACCTGTCTATGGAATCCACTTAATAAGCAACTCGATGAAAATGACGATCCGTTACCAGGACAAGAACCTTACAATCAAGTTGATGCAATTGTGATGCGTCATGATATTTGTTATTGCGATCACGTCGACGACAAACTAGGTTGCGATCGGGTTATGCTTGACGAACCACGAGATATGAAACTGGATAGTATACGAGAACGAGTTGATCGAAAGCTTGTTCAAGGTATCATTGGAGCACAATATGAACTCGGCATTGGGATGCCTCAGAAACTTGCGTCAAATCAGCTACAGCAAGAGCTTCACAGACCTAAAAAATGTTTCTTCGACGAAAGGTCGTCGCAAACGCAGTCGATGATATCTGGGCGATAGACCTCGCAGATATGCAAAACATTACACAGTACAGCGATAACAAACGGTATCTGTTTATCGTTATTGACGTTTTTAGCAAATGCGCGTTTAGTGTTCCTGTTTCTGATCAAACTAGATCGACGATAACAAATGCGCTAGAAGATATTATTGTTAAGACGGAGCGAAAACCAAATAAGATTTGGACTGACCATGGAAAAGTTTTTTAACAAAAAGTTCGAGCAGTTTCTGAAACAAAGCAGTATACAAAAATATGTTACCTGTAACGAAGGAAAGAGTGTTGTTGTTGAACGAGTTAATCGTACGATAAAAAAAAAGATTTACAAATATCTTACAGCAAACAACACCAACAGATATATTGATGATCTGCCAGCGATGATAACGGACTATAATAACACTAAATACGGAACAATTGGAATGTCACCGAACGATGCTATTTAAAAAAATCCAGTTCTTGCAAACGAGAACATATATCGCAGACACAAGTTTAACGTTGGTGATCGTGTCAGAATTTCATTAACGAGAAAAACATTTGAAAAGGCTTTACCCCGAATTGGTCTGAAGAAGTGTTTGTCTTCGACAAGATTTTAACTACAATACCGGTAACATACAAGCTCAAAGATCTTGCAAACGAAGATGTCATAGGAAGTTTCTGAGAGCAAGAACTTCAACTAACAACACAAGATTTATATTTGTTATCGAACGAGTGATAAAAAGACGTGTTAATCGAAGTTTGGTCAAATGGCGCGGTTACGGTGATAGTTTTAACAGTTGGATACCAACCAGTGAAATCAAAGATCTTTGACTAGATCGCTAGCGATCCGAGTAGATCGCCGTAGATCTTTTCATGTTTTAACATAACAGAGTTGCATTTAACGGGTCTTCACAACGATATCAGATATCGTCTTCGATCTTCCGTTAAATCTGTCACAAGGTTCAAAATCTTTACAAAGATTAAATAAAATTTTATGTTTTGACGACCATAAACTTCGAGCTGTCCAATACTATAAACGACTTTAGCATATCCCAAAATGTCTGAGGACCTGTGACAGCAAAATAAATTTTTTATCTTTTTGGCAAGATGATGTTTGACATTATATCGTGATTGCACTGCAACATAAACTTGTTTGTGTTGAGGTATAATACCTTGTTCATCGGCAAGTTGATCATCAGGTACAGGAAACATATGTTTCGAGATCGAACTCGGAGTACTTTGCAATCCGGTCTAAAGCACCATTATTAATCAGTGGACCACTAACGGTCTGAGGTGTACTTTGTGTCATATGATCAAGATCATCTTGAAGATCAGACAATCGTTGAAACGTATCATTTTTTTTTTATCAGCGACATTATTCGTAGAACTTTTATCTAGTAGAAGTAATAAAAATGCCAGACGAAATAAGAAGTATTGTCAGAGCTAAAATATTGAATATGAACCTGCTGTTTGACGCAGTTAAAGTTTTTATGAGCAACAAAAAAAAAAAAAAAAAACAACAACAGATCTCAGATATGTTAATCTTATCGTTGGATATGATCTGTGCTTAGCTTTTGATGTACTGTTAACAGATTCTGAGGTATTGGAACTTGAAAAAGATTTTTAAAAAATATTTGTCAGATATCCAGGGAAACTGTCATGAAATGGGCTCATTATTGCTTGACCCGAGAAAATCTTAGGGATATCTTAAAGATCGATCTGTGATCAGCAGTTTTATGTTAAACAGTTGAATAACATAGGACGGTTTGTTGCTCGATCTAATGTTATAAACACATATCAACTTGAAGAGGCTATAAGAAACATGTTTCGCGGCGATGTTAACGCGATGGCCCACTTCGAAGTAGAACGAGAAAGAAAAAAAGTCTTATTTTGCTCAGTAACGTCGAAGTCGATCGCATGCTAAAATATAGTAAGATTTGGATAGAGTACAACAGAGAAGAGCTAAACAAATATGTTAACTGCTGTTTGACCAACAGCGATGTTGCTGCTATACTAAACAACAAATGAATATCGAAAGAAGATTATATCACCGCTCGTTTTTGAGAAAGCGGATTTTGTAGTGCCATCTGCAGTATATTTTACTGATCGCGTATTAACGTTAAAATATTTTGACGCTGATGAAATTGATGAAATAGTATTTCTTCACCTGTAACAGAGTTTGTTGCTATAACAGATTTTTTTAGGACTCTTGAAATTAATACCACCTCCTCTTCCGCGTCTCGTATTTACCTCTGGTGTAACTGTTGCAAACTCCCCCAGCTTTGTTGGGGTAGGTTGTATGGTTTTGGTTATCGTTATCTAGAGGTTGATCGCCGACGGTGTAATTAGCCCGGAACGAGTAAATATCAATATAAAGTGTGAAACTTATATATGGAATAGATAAAGATCTGAGCAGATATATAGAACAGAATGACACGAGCCCCCGTACATGTACAAACCATAAAATTTAATCAACAATTCATAAACAATAAAATTCATAAACAATTGTGATAATGCATTACATTAGAAAGATACACTTTTTGATTTAAGTTATTCAACGAATTTCAAATACAAATATGCTTATACAAATAGCCAGTCTGTTAAGCGATAGAATTAATTCATCATCGATCGAGTGAAAAGATCGAAAACACTGCCTTGTACAGATTCATAACCTGATGGTTCTGGTTCAGTCCAAATTAGCTGCGACTGTTCTTTTGACTTCCTTGTGCCTGTAAGCCTGGGTCCTTTCCACTTTCTCTTTTCCCAAATTCTCAGGTGTCCCGCCTCTTTCGGCCTCCAACTTCGTGTGGTCACTTTGGTTTTGTAAGTACGTGATACGTCACGTGGATACTTCCCGTGGATACGTCACGTGGATACGTCAGTGGAGCTATCTCACGTTGCAAAAGTAAACAAAGTGACAACCTGAGTATTCTGTTAGGTACCCTACTGGGAAGAGATCATTACTTTCTCCTCTCGTTAATGTCAGATTAATTCAAACAGATACCAACGGCCATCTGGTCTAACTAAACACGGCAGACCATAAACAAACCTAGTTTCCTAAGATTAATGTTCTTCCTAACGGCTATTCCAACTGGCTTACAGTAACAACACCCCGAGACATCAGTTCCGGTCCCGACTTAATTACACAAATGAATGAATGAAATTCCTTCCATGATTCAACTATGGTATTAATAGCGAATACACACATTTAAGTCTCTAGCATATATGAAACCTCACTACATGGTTTACCACATTAATTTCACATGGTTTAACAACGTTAATTTCAGTCAATATGCACTCAAGTCTTTATCATATGTGACATTATCTAATCGGAGTATTTACACGGATTCTCGAAACTCATATCACTAAAGTAAGGAATGAAATTCTAAATAAATATTTACCTATAACAAACGAGACTATACGTTCAAACGATTCATCAAACTTATATAAAGAACATCATTGTACAGATTCATATAGATGAACTCGCACAGTTGTATTCA
The DNA here is from genome assembly GCA_016617855.1 of Megalonaias nervosa. NCBI lineage: Eukaryota > Metazoa > Mollusca > Bivalvia > Unionida > Unionidae > Megalonaias > Megalonaias nervosa. The sequence continues at coordinate 39,273 of JAECUM010008052.1, read as the reverse complement.
TATCAAGAAAATTGATCTACCAATCTAACCAAATAAATTCGTGCAAATATAAGGAAATAAATCAACAAATCATCATATGGATATCAAGAAATTACGTGAGACTGACGCAAAATACCTTGTGTCTTCAAGCTTTTACCGCTAGAATTGAGTTCGTAGATTTTTCCAGACATCCAATCCCTTGGATCCTAATTACGAGTGAATTTCTTCTAAATTCGACCCGGAGTCCTCTACCTTTGTTTTCTCTTGCAGAAATGGTGTCGACTGATTAAAAGTGTTGCGATAGGCACATTTAAACCGAGAGTTTTCATGTGGAATCACACCCCCCTTATTCAGCGTAACCAATCCGAATTAAATAAAAAAAAAACCTCCGACTAGGCTCTAAAAATACAGTCCGCCTGACAACCTCAGATTACCAAATACTGACTCCTGGAAAAATTCAAAATTGGCAGTTCTCCATACAGATCGGAAGTTAACCCCTATCCTTTTCAGTAAAATAAACGAAGGCTTAATTAAGAACCACTGCTTTCATGACAGTGACATTTGCCAATCAGTGCATTACGGCGATTTAAACACGCGCCAGCCCCCATAAATTTAATTAATCGTTCACCTGTCCAACTTAATGTGTTCTTCATAGATCGACAGAAATTTGCACCCTTACAGTAACAATGTCAAGATTTTCAGGTCGGTTGTCCGTCGTTATTCCGTTTATGTGATCAATGATAAGACCTTCGGGGATAGGTCCATCAAATACCTCATAAACAAAACGATGTGAGTAAGAGTTAATAAAATTAGTATTTTCCCCTCGTACTGTTACATGAAAATATCCTGTGTTATTGATACTACCAACAACATTTCTTGTTCTGATGTTTCTGGCAACTCCTTTTCTGTCAGCCTCATACAAATCATGGATAGGATGAGTTTAAACTCCTCTTTCAAACACAAATTAGCAATGTTATTGTCGGTTACCTGATCATTGACACGATAAACTTTCATTCCAGCAGGAATATCGTCATTGAACAATGTCCAGATAAAATCATGTAAAAACAGAGGAATAAAATTCCCAGTCTCTGATGCGACAAATAGATAAGTTCGAAAAGCAGAATAACATTGTGTTACCTGGTAGTATTAACGTGTACGGGTTGGAAGATGATAGATAGCTAACGATCTATCTGTGGAAAGTATCTGATCTAGCTAATTAAAAAACGACAAATCTGTTGTTGTATCAGGGTTATTATGTGTGGATCAAACATTACAATGGATTACTGCGCTTACAATATAACAAGCACAACGAAAAGGAACATTTCTGTTTCAAGTTTCTCCATGGATGTAAGTCCCAACTGGTATTAGATCGTCACCTAGAATATTGTTCTAACGTAGAATGAATATCTATGCTAGGTAAAGATGAAAACATATTGCAGTTCATTAACTACAGACACAAGATGAAAGTTCCGTTTGTAATATGTGCAAGGAGTAGAAAATAATCCTGATAAATCTTCTGCAAGAAAAGTATAAGAACATGTTCCATGTGGGGTCGCATACAAAATTATATGTGCTGTTGATAAAAGTTTATCAAAACCTGTTAAACTTTATCGTGGATCCAATCCTGTTCTGTGGTTGTTGAAAAATCTCATTAGCGACGTTGATGCCATCATGATGTTGCACGATAGGACAATGAAAATGAAACCGCTTACAATAAAACAAGAAACAGAATTTGCTTCAGCAAAAATATGTCATACTTGCGAACTGGAGTTTACAACTCAAGATCACTGTCATATTACAGGTAAGTATCTCGGTCCAGCTCATGAATAATGCAATCTTAAATATACCGTACCAGATTTCGTTCCTGTTGTTGCTCATAATTTCCGTGGATACAATTCTCATATTATCGTAGAAACATTCGGAAACAAAGATACAATTAATCGTCTGAAAATCATTAACAACGATAAAATAAAATTTATCCCAAATAACACAGAAAAGTATATGTCAGTGACACTTGGAAAGTTGCGATTCATCGACAGCTTACAGTTTATGGCGGCATCGTTAGACGAACTCGTGAAAGAATGTGGAAAGTTTGATAATTTGACTGATCATTTCGGCGACAAAGCAAATTTACTTACAAGAAAAGGTATCTTTCCATACGAGTATCTTGACGATTGGAGCAGATTTAATGAAACAATTTTGGAATGATTTCGACTGTAAAACATTTGGAGATTATCATGACCTGTATCTGATCACAGATGTATTGTTGCTCGAGACATATTTGAAAATTTCAGAGATGTCAGCGCTGATAACTACGGACTTGACCCAGCATGGTATTACTCAGCACCGGGATTATCTTCGGACGCATTACTCAAACACAGCAGAACAAAACTGGAGATGCTGACAGATCGTGACATGTTTTGCTTCATAGAACGTGGAATCAGAGGAGGAATAAGCGTTATAACAAAAAAAAAAAAAATATGTGAAAACTAATAATATGTACATGAGCGACTATGATCAGACATTGCCATCGATTTCCATAGTTTATCTTGATCCCAATAATCTTTATGGTTATGCAATGTCTGAGCCGATGCCGTATGGCGGATTTCATTGGATAAGTCCAGAGAAGTTTTTCAAAGAAACGGATAAAAATGCTCCTGATGATATTTGTTATTTTGTTGAAGTTGATCTCGACTATCCTGTGAAACTACATGACGCACATAACGATTATCCATTTTGTCCCGAGTCAGTGCTGATGGTTTACAGTTTGTTATCTGAGCAACAACGTAATTACTCATCTAGTTCTAGCACTAGTGGTAAATCAGTTGTTCAAAAACTAGTTTCTAATCTTCTAGACAAACGGAGATATATTTTGCACTATAAAAATCTGAAACAGGCACTTGATCATGGTCTGGTACTAAAAAAAGTTCACTGTGTGTTAAAGTTTAATCAATCGTGTTGGATGAAAGATTATATCGACTCTGTTACTAGACGAAGAGCAGCTGCAGCAACAGAATTTGAGAAAAACTTCTTCAAGCTCATGAACAATAGCGTCTTCGGAAAGACCATGTTAGAAAGAGAGTTAATATAGAAATTGTTAATAACACTGAACGTCGTAATAAACTTGTAGCATCTGATAATTTTGTTAGTATGAAAATTTTTAATGAAAATCTTGCCGCGCTATACATAAAAGAAAGACAAACTTAATGTTGAATAAACCAGTTTATGTCGGTATCGCAGTACTTGAGATATCAAAGACGTTAATGGAGCAGTTTTATAATTTTGTTAAGGCTGAGTGGCCTGATGCAGAGCTGCTATTTACAGATATTGACTCGTTGATGTATAAGATAGAATTTGATGATATTTACAAAGAATTTTATGAACACCGGGACCTTTTTGATCTTTCTGATTATCCTAGAGACAGCGGATGTCACTGCGATGACAATAAAAAGGTAATAGGAAAGTTTAAAGATGAAGTTTCAATGAAAATTATAACGGACTTCATCGGATTGCATAGTAAAATGTATTGCTTAAAATTATCTGATAATAATGTCAAGAAACGAGCTAAGGGAATAAAAAGAAATATGGTTGGTAAAGTAATCGGATTTGATAATTATAAGTCGGCGTTAGACGGTTTTAGTGGCCATGTCGAAATGATGGCAATACAATCAAATTGTCATAAAACTGAGACGGATGTTATAATAAAATCTGGTCTTTTGCAATTGCGATAATAAGAGATACTGTAATGTTATGTATATTTAATTTAATTGTTTGTTTGTTAGTTTTAAATTTTGTTAATTCCATTGCATACTATTGTAATGTAACTTTGTTTACCGGATTTGACATTGTCCAGAATTTGATTTCAGTTCTGTTTGACCTAACTGTTTTTTTAAAATTTCATTGATAAACAACTAATAATAGAAACACTGTATCTAGTTACTGACCTCGTTTCAAAATCAGTGCTAGTTTTGGTAAACAACTTTTTTATTTTTTATTTTTTTGAATATTTTTTTTTTTACCTTTCTCAGAGTAAGGATCATTAAGTCAAGGCCATACCTGGACTACGTGACAAGTAACCATATATGAATTGATAACAAACTTCTATTTTTTCCAGAAGAATGAACTTTTGACCCTCATCCTTTTGATAGAAGTTTGTCAGTTGGGCTCCAAACAGTTGACACGTTAAGTTGTTATTATGTTGTGACCAGTTTGGGTTGAATTTTTATTTTCTTAAAATTATTGAATTCAAGTGATTCTTTTCCCTGGAAACACATAAGTGCTCCTACAAAATTCTTGGATGAGGACATTTATTAGAAGTTATACTGAATTCAAAACTGGAATAATATTTTCTGTGATTCAACAAGAGAATGTTGATACAGCAGCACTTCGCTGACCACGACAGACGTCATCGCCTTCCATTTTGGATTTCATCGGGAACCGAACTCAGTTTCATCCAGGAATTGTTATTACTAGGACTTCTATTTTTAATTCTTGGATTATTTTTAGATTTAATTCGTAAAACCGTAAGTTCTTTTTTCTTAATTTTTCACTTTGTATTCCAGGGAAATAAATTATTTATTAAATTTTATAAAGCTTGTTGTCTTCACTCTTTTAGCAGCAGGCAAGGTGAACAGACCACTTGTCTGAATCGTCATTTGTCTAAAACATAAGGTTCCTACAGGGGCTGAAAAAATAAGGTCAATAACGCTAAACCGAACCTCTTAACTTTTATTATTACCGTATAGTTTGAAAAACGAATAATAAATCGTTTGGGTTAGCTCATTTTTATTATTTTATTTTTGACTTTTTGTTTTTTATATTATAATGCGTTTAGTTTACTCGCCGGGTCACTCAATTTTTGTCGGCCACCCTGCCTGCTGCTGTAATTAACCAAAGATTTTATCTAGACCTACACGATATCTAGATCTTGGATCATGTAAATTTATTGTAATAAATCCAAACGGAACAGCTTGTGCTTGAGCAAAAAAGTTTCTGAACTTCATCATGTCCATATCCCCTGAACACCAAGTATAATAAATATTCTGTAAAGTATAATTATCTACTCCATTAAACATTACTAAAATATTGCAGTTGTCTCTGATCACTTTAGGTATTTGTGTATATCGCTGAGTGACGTATATAACATCTGTATTCTTGTGTCTACCTCGAGAAAATATTCTAGCTGGATTTGTTTGTCTGTCCAACATAACAACATCGTACACCACTAAATTATCAATAAATCCATCTAGGTCATCTACAGATGGAGCCTCATCAATATCGGTAATAAAATCAACAACATCATCACCGTCTTCATTCAACAATTTTGCATTTTCATTAAAATCTTTAAGTACTTCGTAACAGTGTTGATCATCTACAGATGGTGCTACTAAATACAGCTTGTCCCATCTCAACCATCTCATTATTAAATTTAATAATAGTTGTGTTTTACCTGATCCAGATGGACCTATTATAATCATTCTTATCGAATTTGGTAATGCTGGATGATGTTTCACTGGCTCCTGTTTTCGTGTCGCCGAAAAGTCAATTATATCCATATAATAAATAATATGAGTCTATATTGTGTTCGATGTAGAGCATCTACACCCACTGCTGAACTAACTACAATAACAACAAAAAATAAACGACGTGCACTTACAGGCAAATGTGTAAAATGTGGCACGAAGAAATACAAATTTGTTAAAACAAAGACAGGTGGAGATATAGCCGCTTTATTAGGAAAATTACCAGGAACTCCGTGGGCTAAATACCCCGGTGAGAAACATATTCCAGGATATAATTATTGCGGTCCTGGAACTCGACTTGATATCCGACTTGATAATCAAGATCAACCAAGATCAGGAGAGCATCCAGTAAATAAGATTGATAAAGCGTGTCATGTTCATGATGTTGCGTATAAAAGTAAAGATTTACAACAAAGGCATCTCGCAGATGTAAAATTGATTCATGCATTAAATTCTATACCAATAAATCTGTCAGAGATAAATTAGCTAGTTTTCTAGTAAAATCTGCCATGAAAAGTAAAATAATGTTAGGGGCTGGTAATTAATTATATAAATATTATAATGGAATCCATTTATTATAGCCCAAGAGGATATTGGAGAGGCAGATCAGCGATTACTAAATTATCTGAAGCAGCAAAAGTCTCACGTTCTGTTGCTGCAGCGTGGTTAGCACGACAGGCAATATGGCAAATTTATCTACCACCACCTAAGAAAATTCAATATGCTCATTTTGATGTCAGCGTCCCTAATGAGGTTCATCAAGCAGATATTTTATTTTTACCACACGATACTATTAAAATTGGTAGACGTCAATCTCGCACATACAAATACGCATTAACTGTCGTTGATGTTGCAAGTAGATATAAAGAAGCTGAACCATTATCAACAAAGACAGCGTTTGAAGTTTCATCTGCGTTTGAACGAATTTATCAGCGAGGATCTTTGCGATGGCCACAGTTATTACAGGTTGATCCTGGCAAAGAATTTCTTGGTACAGTATTATCGTTGATGAAGAAACATAACGTTAAAATCAGACGAGGACATACCGAAATTCATCGTGATCAGGCAATTGTTGAACGATTTAATCGAACACTTGCCGAGCGGTTATTTGGATACCAATACGCAAAAGAAATATCTACTGACTTTAAGTCCGGTGAGCGATCTCGTGAATGGGTTGCAAGGTTACCAAATGTGATAGTTGCATTAAATAACGAAATTACTCGTTCAACTTCAATGAAACCTTCTAATGCGATCACAAAAAAATATATACCCCGTAGCAATGACAGACATCAACCTCAACCAGTATTAGGTAATGTAACTGTAAGATATTTATATGAACCTGGCGAACTTGAAGGTGGTAAAAAAAAGAGCAACCGATCCTATCTGGAGCGTGACTACACATACAATTTCTAGTGTGGTTAGATCTACTGGTAGACCTCCAATCTATAGATTAGATTCTACAGCCCCTCAACGTGGATTTGTGCGTGAACAATTACAGGTAATCCCTGAAGACACACAATTACCACCACATACAATTACATAACCAGAACCTCTACGTCGATTACACTCAAGACAGGTCAGCATCACATTATCACGTATATGACCAAGATCACTATTAATTCTGTCTACGGTAAATTGTCTTGGATTATTATTCGAATATTGCCATAACATATTACAGTTGCAACTTGCACAATTATTATTCTGTAGTTGTTTTAGTTTTATGATAAATTCAACATCAATATCAAAGTCACGCTTATTTTTTTTATCACACTGCTTATAACCAGATAGTTTTTTTCTTATTACGTCATTATTAACAGTCTGATCATTATTTTCTGTACAATTCATAATAACCCTATGTAGTTGAGATATTCTTCTGACCCTAGAAACTGCGAGATAAACTAAATTCGACCATTCGATCCGATCATCTATAATCCAAATATTTGTATCAGAAATAGTTAACCCTTGTGATGAGTGAATAGTTATAGCATATCCTAATGTCCACGGTGATTTATTCATATTCAGCGCATTCTCAACGACATTAATATCGACTAAAATAATATCATTCAAGACAAGATTCTGTATTCCACCACCAGGAATTTCAACATCAATATTCTGTCGTCGAGTATCTGCTGGGCGATAACATAATGGTACAGGTAAATCTGAAAACTTTTCTTTATGTAACATAAATAATTTATTTTGTAGTTCATCACGAACTATCTTTCTACTTGCAACAATTAAATCAGCGGGATTCCATAAATTTAGAAAATCATTCATAGAAGTTTCTGGAATTACTCCTCTCATTATTTCACATTGTACTCTGTCTGGCTGAAGTCTAATTAATCTTTTAAATTCCTTCAGCGGTTCATCAATAGCTCTATGGTCGTCATTTATTTCCTCGTAATAATCTACGTTATTCTTCAGCCATTCATGTGGAGACTGTCCAATAAAAGGTGGTGGTTGACCATGATCACCGCACATTATTATAGCAGTATGCTTCGTCAATAGCCATTCAAGAAATGTTTTTAATATTTCTAACGACACCGTGCATATCTCGTCCCAAATGATAATTTTAGGTATATATTTTTCACCCATTCTCTCAGGAGTCCATGTGTCTCCGCACCATCTAAAGAAACTATGATATGTACACGATTTTACTCCTCGCTCTTTTACTTCTCTGGCAAGTTTATGTGTCGGTGTCAAAACAATTATATCTGAATTATTATTTATGAATAATTTAATCACACGAGTTGTTTTACCTGAACCACCGCATCCATTAAGATAAACAGTTTTATGTCTAGCCACAGGATCATATACAGATGGTGCTGATGACTTTGATATTTTATTATTTTTGTAATATATTTCCTTAATTTCAACGTCGGCAGATTCAGAATAGCTAAGTATATTTTCCTGTTTTATTCTCCATGATCCCCATTCACCATTACCAAGTAGCGGTTTTAATAAATCTGTATATTTTTTATTTATATAAAACGAATCCATGGCGACTCTGACAGCATCACGAGAAAATCTATTTATCATAGACAGTAGATTTATAGAAACATATGCCAACATAGATGATCTTAAATGAGTAAATTGTGGTGAGTCACCATCAAGATAACTCACAATTGTACCTAGTTTGGTTCCGTCTGACAAATAAGCATTATTCCGATTTATAAATGTATTTTTTTCTGTTGTATCAGCTATTATAAAATCGAGTTCAGCATCGTCCATAATCAATCTTGTACAGTGTCTTTTATGATCATATGCTCCTCCTTGAGTAAATGTACCAATTATCTTTCTACCAAGATCTTTTGCAAGTTTTTCATCATGCTCGTCTCTGCATTTACGTATATTATTAGTAATTTTAATAATGTCATCTTCATTAAGATTAGGTAATTCTTTCCTGGCATCATTAATATTAAATCTATTTGGTTCTGGTAACCAAACTTGTTTCTGTGGACTATACGATATAATCGCCTCGCTCACCTGTAAAGATATTAAAATTCCAACATCAAACATACATTGCAATAGTACTATTGGAACCCAACATTTTTCTGAAAAATGTCTTCTAAACCAAACATAAGTAATCGGATGGAGATTTTCTGCAAACTCGAATGATTCTACATGAGCAAATCCTGTTAGATCAAAATCTGGTAATGGTCCGTTTATCGCAACCCTGGTCATCTCGTGTGATGGATGTCCGAATCTCTTAAAATATTCAGAACATTCTCCGTATCCAAGGAAACTTCCAGGATAACACGCTACCATATCGACGGATATAACGTCATTACACTTATATTTAGTATTCCATAATCCTCCGTGTCCATATTCTACACAGCTTTTATGAATATCTTCAAGAAATTCCGATCGTGTTGGTTTCCATAAATTTTTCTCTTGAGCGAAATGAGCCGCTACAGATGGAACTGTAAAACAATTATTTAATAATTGTCTAACTTTGACATCGTCTGAAGTATATTTCAGCGCAAGATGTTCCATTTCTACATTAAGAGATTCTGTACGGTAAATATCACCATTAGGTCGTACAAATTGATCATAATGATCATATTCTGAACTTTGAAATAACCAAACAGAAACAGGGTCACTTTTACTGATATTTTTGATAAAATCAAATATATGACCATCATAAAATTTAACCGCTCTATCTCGTGGAAATATTGTTACTGCTGAGGTCCATGCATGCGAATTATGATCAATAATATCTATAGGAGCTCCATTTTTTTATGTATTTTGGTTTATATAAAATCTCTCCCGTCAGCGTCTTTACTGTTATTGGGAATCTTAATTTCTTTTCTAGTTCAGCGACATCTTTGATAGACGCTCCGGTATCTTTAACTGATTCTGCCCAAGTATTTATTTTTTTACGTCGTAAATCTGTTAAACCATTACCACGTATCGCGTTTGTAAAATGTTCTGTAACTCGTTCAGCTACACAGTTTATTCTTGACTCTGACAGTTTCATAGGCTTTAGATCCCCGACGTCAGGTTTATTATTAAGCGGATATATTGCATATACAACTGCAGTCACAGGGTACCCCCGTTCATAATATAGCTTATCAATACCAGTCAGTATTCCGGGCTTAGATTTATTACTCAAAAGAACAATATTATTTCCTGACTGTATGCGTACTGGATCGCGCTTATCACGAATAATCCAAGTATCTTCTTTTGTATTTACAATAAATTTTATTAAAATAAAATATTTTTTATCATCAAGGTGATTAATAATTACTTTTCCTCGTTCGTCATTCATAATATTAGTAACATTTCCAACTCTGAATGTTGACCAAACATGAGCAGCGCCACTATTACGAAATTCATTTTTTGCTTCACGAATACGTTCGGTTACATCCTCATTTGTTAATGCCAGATCTTGCATCAAAGTACTAAATTTGTACTCAGATAGTCTGTCAAGATCAAATCTGGATATCTGAGGTTCAATTGCCGATAATTCGTTCATATAATTAAGACAAGTATTTAAATTAAAATTTTAGTATATATAATGCTTGAAACAAAAAACAAATGTGCTTGGCTCAGAATTGGATATACTTCTCTTTGTAATAAATCGTGCGTGAACAAATACTGCTACTACCATATGCAAAATATCAAAAATGGAAGTACAGGACCAATACCGTGTGTGCAATGTGGTGTTGGAGTCAGAGGAAAAACTCAATTGTGTCTAAAATGTGGCGGAAAAAAATATAGAGAATTAAAACGATATTATGACAAAAAAAAATAATGCTTTGACATTGTCAGGTAAATCTCCCATAAAAACCGTAGAAGATTATCTGGTTAGATTTCAAAACAATGATTTAGACAAATAATATTATTATATAAAATGACTCAGACAAATCAGACCCATGATGAAATGATCGACAATGATAGTATAAGAGAATTAAGAAAAGAAGCATTTCGTAATAAATACGAATTTGTTAAACATCCAGAATATACAAATTATGAAGCGTCTCGAGATGGTGTAATCAGAAACTGTAGATTGAAAAAACCAGTCGGTAATCTTGATAATGCTGGTTATTTTAGATTTAATGTTGCTAGAGGAAAAAAATATCTATCTCATAAATTCATATTCGAATGTTATTTTGGGGTCGTTAAAAATGGACTTGTAGTTGGTCACATTGATGGAGATCCCAAAAATAATCGGTTATCTAACCTGCAAGCTATTACACCTAGTCAGAATTCTGCACGTGGAAAAAATGGCGTTAATAATCATTTTAAGGACGCAAGAGTTATTAGGTCTGTAAATATACAGACAGGACAGGAAATAACTTTCCTATCAATTAATGCGGCTGCAAAACATTTTAGCATCAATTCTGCTTCAGTAAAACGCGTTGCAGATAATATTATTAAATCAACATATTCAATAATATACGATCAGAAGATAATATTTGAATATGTTATCTAACTCTGTCTTCCTAATAAATAAATTGTATATAGTTCGACTCTATATTTTGCCATGGGTACCCTCACCGTCGCTGCTCTCTGTGTCACTTTCACTTTTGACAGAATCAAATAACATAATCTTTCTTAATTGCATTACACGATTATCTACAATCTTCTTTTTCTCGTATTCACGAGATAGTTCGGATCTAATATTTTCGATCGAACGTGCAAGAGTCGCAAATAGCTTTACCTGTTTTTCATTTACCACCGCCAAGGATTCTAACATAGACTGATAGATTAATTTTACAAATTTATAATTGGTTGGTAATGTGTATTTATTTTCAATTTTTCTTTGTTTTAATATTTCATAATCACATAATATTTTTTCAGGATCGAGATTATCAGATAGATTTATTCCGTTATGTTTTAATTTTTTAATAGCAGAAATAATATCATTAATGTTTTCTTGGTTCATTATATAATAATTATTTCTTTAAAATAAAAAATAATTGACATTCAAGTTTTTAACTTTTGACCTTGATGTTTGGCCTAAAAATATCAAAAATAATCAGTAACATCCTAAGCGGTTACCCGTCACTTGGCCCCCTGATAGCCTTTGTGTCTTTCATGGAGTCCTTTTTTTGCATGATGATGTCTTTCTTATGACCGTTATTGGCACTCCATGTTCTGTTTCTATTTGGCTAGCATTCTTTCTGAATGTTTCCTTGTGGGGGTCTTTCAAATGAGGTAGAGAGGAGAGCTCAGGCATGCTACTGATTATTTTAGGGAGCTCTGTATTGCGAATTCAATAAACCCACCAAATCAAACCCCGGGGTAAATGCAAAACGCACTCACCACGTTGTTTAACGTGATGAGGGGTTGAATTCGTTGGGGCTGAGCTCCCCAACCTTATATATAAAAATGGCATCGTTCCGAATACTGTCGACACTCGTCAGCCACAGGAATCGAACCACGGTCGTCAGTATCATAGTTCAACAACTATACCACTGAGCCATTTTCCGATTCATACATATAGACGTTTTAAAATTATTATGTAGTTAACCCAACACTGAATAAGCAGACAAATTACGTACGACCAATATACTGAATAAAATCACAATTATTGTACAACTGTAGCGTATATTTACTTAATTTACAAACATTATTTATATATACTGTATAAAATAATCGCACATTACATTTTCTGTAAGAGTTATCGTTCGTTAAGGTCAAATACATGTGTTATAGCTAAAAATAACTTTACGCACTCGTATAAACCGACGTGAATTTAAGGTTATCAGAGTTAAAAGATGCATCAATATCCCTCTCTGTTACAAATTGATGCTTTACTAACAGCTAATCACCTACAGAAAAAGAAATAAGTCACTAAATAATTAACGAAAAAAAAGAAGTATTTGTTGTCTGTAAATCGAACGTAGTAGTAAGGGAAATAATCGTTCAATTTACTCCGCAGAGAGAGATAGCCAAGTTATCTCGCTTTATTATATATACAATTGCTTTAATCATAGAAATTGATTATTATTCATGTATTTACTCATCAGATTATTTTTTTACCCCTGATTATTTACTCAGACGTTCTACGAGCGTATATACAAATTAATATTAAGAGACTCTTGTCTTAGATCCAAAATGTTTCCTGCCTGGTCAGTAAGTTTGAAATTTATTCTTGTCAGAAATGGATTATGTACACGTAGATAAACTGGATTAATTGGCTCAGATACAATTAACCACCCGGGCGGATCTTTAGGACTGAATGTATATAGTATATACCCCTGTTGGGCCTGGTTAGACTTAGAAAGATCTACCTGATAGCTATCTTCAATAACATTACATACCAGATTGACTGCAATTGTTGTTGTTATATTTACAATACCAGGTGAGATATGACGTCCGGCACCAAAGGGATTGTTATTATGTTTTAATATAATCGGTGGTGGGGCTATTTTTCTCCATGATTCACATATTCTTTTAAAGTGTTCTTCAATAAGATCATTAACTGATTTCTTCATTTCAGCGTTATTTAAATCTGGTATAACAAATGTTTGTAAATCGTTTTCTGTTATTTTATAATGATCAAGAAATACTTGTTTAGATTCTGGATTTGTGTAACGATTTCCATCGAATTTAGTCGCAGTGTTTATAATACTTCGATTGACGATGTATAAATCGAACAAGATTCCATTTAAATGTTTTATTGACTCGATTATTTGTTGCTTTACACTTTCATTATAATGTTGTGATAATGAAATAAGTAAATTTCTTAAATCATTAAACGTTTTATCGTATTCAGGTTTAAGAGTATCTAAAAAATGTTTAATAAATCTTACATCAACAGTATAGAAACTAATCTTCGTCCTGGTGTCTGTGTTAACAATAAATAATGCTTTATTCAACTTGGGGATTCTTTTACCGTCAAAATCGGTAAAGTAATATCTATCGTCGTTTGGAAATCCAAATCTTGTATTATTACTCCATGGTTGTTTTCCTCGATATTCTGGATCTTTAATGAATTTTTCTTCACTCGTTTTAAATTCTTCTATTTTTGGTTCTGAAACTCCATTATAAACAGGTGCGACTTCAGGCCATCCTAACACGGATCTAATCGAACTTTGATAAATATCTACGAGGTAATCAGGAGAATTTATTTCAATAACCGCTGATAATGTCGGTTCGTAGACAGTAATTGCTATTTTAGATTCTTTCCCTGTGATAGATTTAATTCTGCGCTGAAACTCATCATTAATCTGCTCTATTTGATAACTGCCCGTTGGAATAGCAACTACTTGCCAATCAGGAGTTCCATCAGGCTTATTCTTATTAGCGAATACTAATGAATTATTTGGCTGTAGTCCACCAAATGGTTTTGATCTAATATTTGGCCAGCTATAATAAACCCGTAACTGTGCTAATGCTATTTCTTTTGCAGGAATTGATGTTGGAAAATTGACACTAAATTCAGGATTGGTCGAACTTAACGATATCATAGTAGTTTTTGACGGAGTTGTATTAGTGACGATCTGCTGAAGTAACTCCCTGTCTGTCATTATTATTATCATTATTATTTAATTCATTAAAATCATTAGCGATCACCTTAAAAGCGTCATCATAGGTTTTCATCATCATAGCAAATTCAGTATCGGATATTTCACCATCACTGACACACGAAGAAATGTACAAAGATAGTTTAGAACATGCCTCTGCCACTGTATGTAATTTAATCATATAATCGTGCAATTTAGCATTTGTACAGGTATCTATCTTTTTGGCTATAATACCGAGAACTCCAGCAATAGTCGTTGATGCTGAAACAATGATGGTTATAACAGTAGGTGCTGTCATCGTCAATGTTGATAATAATAATCCTGTTCCAGCAATAACAGCAGAAACCGAGTAAACAACTACATCAATAACAACTATACGTCTTTTGTATTTTTTTATTTTCGTGTTATAATAGTCGATAAAATTATTTAGTTTAGTGAGACGTTCACATACCTGATTGCATCTGTAACGTTGAACGTCGATGCGAGACTGAGGTTGATCCATTATACTAACAACGTCATTTAATTAAGTTTCAGCTACGAATTCTAGGCACCACCAGTAACGTCTCGGAGGCATTTCCGTTGATATTAACGTAAAGATTTCTTTCATATTCTTGGTTAGCATCACCAATAGAGGATTACGATATTCATTCGGTGATAATGAAGTGGCAGCATTAATTTCCGAATCGTATATTGATAACCTGTATAACCCAGTTACTTCTGCGGTATGTTCGAGTGTGTTATTTTGCGGTGTCCATGTTGATGATCCTGATGCTACTGTGTACACGATATTTTTAATTTGTCCGTGTGGAATTTTAATCAGATTAGTTTTTTGAACAATAGTAGGTATTCCACTGACAATGTCATTGAGTTTCGTGTTAACGTCAGCTAGTTTTATTTCAACGGTTGGTTGTTCCCCAAAAAATTCTTTAATGGGTTTGTTTACATATCTACGAAAATTTAAGAACGTTTCTACATGTTTGGAAAAAGTAGCACTAAGTGTAGTCATTTCGTCACCGATTGTTTTTAACGAAGTTGAAATAGGAATTTCCTTATCATCAACATACTTTTTCGTTGCAGCATCAAAATCATATTCTGGTGTTCTAAGATTATTAATACCATTATTATTCATATTAAGAAATGCACGCATTATACCGCCATTGGACAATACGTACTTAGATTCTTGATCGTCGACATATTTCCTTGTTGCGGCGTCTTCATCTGCGGTTGGGTTTCCAAGACCTGTAATTTTATTTTGATTCATAATAATTGAACCTGTAAATGAATCACCAGCTTTCTTAATATAATCGTTGACTGACGTACCGGAATCTTGTATTTTACCCTGATCAGTAAAAGTAACTATATTATTAACAACCGCATTAGGAACTCGTATAAGTACATCTGGCAGTTGTATATTACTAGTTTTTAATCGTCCTTCTTTATCCTGAAAAACGACTACTTCATTTTGATCCACACTGGTTATATTTAATAAATCATCAGTTTCATTTCTGAGCTGATCGAGAGTTGCGTATTTAGATAAATCAGCTTGCTGATGACCTTTACCACGAGAAGATCTTCCATAAATATCTACCATTATATTTACTAATGTCTGTTTAAATGTGACGTCGTAGTATATTCATGTACAACTTTGTGGGGTGGTTTTGTTGATTTTGATATAGCATCAAGTACGTTAAGTACTTCTCGACCACATATTGGTGGATCAGTTAATGTTTGTGTTGGTAACGTTGAATACCATATTGGAGTACTTTGATAGCCGCTAATATACTTTAAGAATTCTTTTGGTGGAGCTAGTCCATATGAATCAAAATAAATAATTCCACGTGGATCAATTGCATAAGCGACCCAATGCGTGCCTGGACCAGAGTTTTCATCGAGATTAATAATACCGGTTTCAATATTGTTTGGTTGTTTTGGTAATTGATCACGCATAAAAACTCCTCTAAAATTTTTTATTTTTAATTTTTTAGCAGCATCTAGTAAATCAAAATTGGACATAGGAGATATCAGTAAACTGTTCCCGGTAATCTTAGGCCTTTTCCGTACCATGAATGTGGAGTCCCTGGTAATCTTAGACCCCTTCCCTTTTTTTTAATTCCCTTTCCTGTTGCTTTCTTTAATGCCATTCCAGCAGCAGTTCCAACAGCGCCTAATGCAGCTGCTTTTGCAACAGCTGGGGCTGCAGCGGCTATTAATGTTGGTATAGCAGCAAGAAGTGGAAATATACCACCCGTCTTAATGATATCTTTAATGGCACCCGCAGAAAGATTAAGTTTTATACCTTTATTTGATTTTTTGGCTTCATTGAAATGCCTGAGCTGACGTTCTGTAAGAGATAATTTATTTGAACCGCTCATTTGATCCTTTTTTAGTGATATTTTTAATCCGCAATTATTTTTTGATGCTGATTGTATCCTTTTAATCTGACCAGGAGTCAGACTAACACTAACGTGATTATACGACATTATAATATTCATAAACGATCTAATTACATGTTTTCTACTGGCGCATCAACGACTCTCATTCGTCCACCAACACCTTCAAGTAACATCGATTTATCGCTGAGTATAACAGCAATTGCTCTGTAATTGGCAATAGCTCCAACATCTCTGTTAACACGAGCTCGAAAATGTATATCGACTACTGACTGTCTGGTTAAATCTAAATGTTCTAACGAAAAGTAATAAATCGGATACAAGGTTGTAAAATCCAATTGTGATATTTGTAAACCAGTATCAATATTTTGATCACGACCCATGAACGTCATTAGACGATGATATGCACGTGCTACATGATTTTGTTCAAAATTCAGTAATATATCTTCAGATGGTTCTTGATGTCCATTTATCCTCAGAGACACTTCAGAAACACCAAGATTATCAAATATCATAATACTAAGATTTTGACTGTTTACTCGTGCAACATCTTGAAGCGCAATAAATATATGTCGTGGTGCGGATATTCCCTGTTGAGAGGCTATTTGCCATGTAAATAAACCATTAATTGCGCTCTGAACAGCATCTGTGGTCATTGTTAACCATGACAACGCTGATTTACCACCTTGACTCATAAAAGAGATTAGACGTTCTTCTTCAGATACTGTTGGAGTCATCACCGGCATCCACAATGAAAGTTTTGTCAGAATTACTCTACCAGGATCAGTACCAGCGGGTCGCCAGATTGCATCATCGTCGGTTGCTTTTCGTACAAGTACAACTGTGTGCTTAGCTCCGAAAATGACTTTTCTGACATTTCTGCAAAATCCAAAAATATGTGACAGTGGAATGGCACATGAAAATGCTCTTCTTCCACCACGCAACATTACTCGACGTGATCTAAATCCTAAGTTAAAATCTGGATCTACATTAATAATCATACTTTGTACATCAGCATCGGCGTTTCTAGCAAAATTTCTTGGCCGTCTTATTTCATATTGTTGATACTCTGGAGAATTAGAAGTATCTTTTACAAACATCATTGACGGGCCAGCCGATCTTGAATAATCGTCGCTGTATCTTGCAAGGCCAAGTATTGTCGTTGCAACGTCAACGTCTTTCTGAATTGATTCAATATTTTTTCCGTCAATCATGTACGTAGCACTATCAAATAACGCCATAATACCATTATTAACAAAACCGACACTAACATCGTCTCCATATGCTACTGGTGCTGCAGGATTAGCGATATTTTAAATTTCACCTTCTACTTCAATAAAAGCCTCAGCGGGTAAGAAATACCTACTTGTATCCTGAACTTGCAGTTCAATTCGTCCACGCTGATCTGGAATTCGAGCATCATAAGAATAATATTGATAATCACGCATAGACTCATCTTTAAGTACTGGTGCGTCCATGTCAAATGCTGGATCAGATATGCGCTTGAACATCTTTATTATAATTATTATCGTCTAAAACGAAAGACCACTTCCTGCTATCAGACTAGCGGTTATATTTTTTTCTTTTTCTGACATTGGTACATCAGCCAACTCTGATAGTTTTTGATTAGCAACTTGATTTATTATTTTACTGACATTTGCAGGCATTACTTCAGTACTAGGTAATTTTACTGGTGGTTGAGGTTTTCGTCGTATTAATCGTGCTAGTCTATCTTTGATCGCTGAAAATGCTTTACCAGCGAGATTACCCATAGCACCAATACCTTTTTCACGAACAACATCAATAGCTTTCATTCCCAGTTGCTTTGCGATCGGTATTGCTTTTGAGGCTATCCTTCTAAATAGACCCTGAACAACATCACCTAGTCCATCTCCGTAGGTTGTCTTGTATACTGGTAATCGTGAGTTTATTACCCTGACCATAGTTGGTCCACGTTGAGTGCTATGTACGATCATATTATTATAGTAATTGTATTTAATTACGTACTCAGTCACTGTAGTAGTCATCGGCAATTTCATTAATAAGAGACTGATAAACATCAACGTCCATGATACCACCTGTAAATAACCGTCTGCAAATATCGGCTGCTTCATTAATTATTTCTGGAGAATTATTACCAGCTCTTTTTCCTCCAATGAGGATTTCTAGTCGATCAACATCAGAGATAACGTTATTAGGACATAGAGTAAAATTACCTCCAGTAGAGAGACCACTTCCAGTAGAAAGTTTTTCTAAACCTGAATTCAGTTTTTCTTCAAATCCTGATAATTCTGTTATTCTTTCTTGTAAATCTTTTTTTTTCTAACATTCGCTCTTTCTTTTGATAATCGTTCCATCAGATACTGTTTATATTCTCTCACGTCCTCCAGATGTATCATTAATTTTTCCTTATCAGATTTATTAAGTAATTCTTTAAGGAATTCTAGTCTTTCTGCTCTTTATCTCTTTTTCCCCTCTTCATATGCTTCAATTTCCCCCGGTTCAAAAGAAGCAAATCCCCCTGGTCTTCCTACGCCCGATTTAGTTAATATTGATCGTGATGGTGGTCGTGATGGTGATGGTGGTGGTGGTGGTGGTGATGGTGGTGGTGGTGATTGTTGTTCTTCAAGAATTTTCTGTGAGACTGGCGGCAGATATTCTGATTTATCTACTCTTCGTACACGTCGTGCTCGTGATTGAGATGGTCTTGGTTGTTGTGGTAGTGATGGTAATTGTTGTTCTTCATACAATTTTTCTCTTTCTTCTCTTTCTAGTTCTACTTCTTTTAATTCTCTTTCCAATATTTCTCTCCGTATAATATCAACGGCACCTTGGTCGAGAACGGATCTTTCATATTTTTTAACATCATCTTCAAATTTTTTAAACTCAGTTAGATATTTACCAGCAATTTTGGATATATTTTTTGTAGTTCGAAATATAAAATAATTCCATTTATTTCTTGGAATATCAGGAGTATTTGGATCTAAAAAATGATCACGATAAACATATCCTGTACCTGCAAGTTCAATAGGATACGTTTTAGCAAGATAAAGACCATAACTGGAAAATTTGGTTACTGGTTTTTTGACATATTTTCTTTTTGATTTTTCATATTTTTCCGGTTTATCAAAGAGAACATTCAAATCACCTTCAATTAATTCTGGTATATCCCTCGGTGACTGAGCAGCAGCTATTTCTATTGGAAGTTCTCGTAAAAGTCTTTTTGTCTGTTTTGTTCTTTCTGCTATTTTTCCAGTTGCTTCAGCAGTTTTCTCTAAAACAGGAAGAAGAGGTTTAGTTGTCTCTGTAATAGGTTTAAATAATTGTTTTGTATCCTCTTCAAATTCAACATGAGATTCCTGACGTTCTTGTAATTGATGCTTGACAGCATCACGAACAGGTAAATATTTTCTAATTGCTTCTAGTCGCTCTCGTGCTAATCTAGCAGAATGAGGTTTTCCGATGACAACCATATTAATAATATTTATACTGACTATTTAATTACAGCAGCAGGCAGGGTGGTCGACAAAAATTGAGTGACCCGGCGAGTAAACTAAACGCATTATAACATAAAAAACAAAAAGTCAAAAATAAAATAATAAAAATGAGCTAACCCAAACGATTTATTATTCGTTTTTCAAACTATACGGTAATAATAAAAGTTAGGAGGTTCGGTTTAGCGTTATTGACCTTTTTTTTTCAGCCCCTGTAGGAACATTTATTTTATGAAAAACTTGCTCGAAACCAATTTGTAGGGTTCACCCTGCCTGCTGCTATATATGTGTGTGTGTGTGTGTGTGTGTGTGTGTGTGTGTGTGTGTGTGTGTGTAAGTCTACCATACACGTGGCTGTAAGTCTACCATACACATGTGCGTTGTAGAGACATACTCTGTCAGCATGGTACATGAGGCAATTATCTCTGTTCTGGTGACAGTTGTATTACCGTTCTTGACTGTGGAATGCCCTGCTCAAACATCGTGTCCATCTGGGTTCGATAAGATCTTTTATTCAACTAAGATCTTTCAATACTAGATAAACATAATTTTTTTATTTTTGGGTGATTTTGTTTTTGTTTCCTTGCTGTTGCTGCTGCTTTTCCTTTCTCTTTGTTTGTTTGGTTTTGAATTTTTTAGCGATGTTCCTGATATTTTGACTTAATTTAGTATACAGTCAAAAACATAACTGGAGTTTTATGTTAGCAGTAAAGCAATTTCACATGTACTCATGCACTTTACTGTTATTTTACTTTTGTAAACGGGTACTTTTTTTTAATAATAAACCCAAACAACAAAAATGTAACTTCAGCAACATGTAAAAGCAAACATTTTGGACTAGCGATGGAAATTAAACGACCAGAGGTATATACTTATCCCATAGCTGAGAAAGTTGCAATTGTGGCGACATCGCTCGGCCATTTCTGAGAAGTTGTAGGAATACACATCAATTTGACATGATTGGAGATTAGACCGCGGCACACATATGTTGCGACAGAAAAGTCCGAAGATGTTCTGATTGTAAGTTTTCCTCCTTCCGACATGTGCCATGTGAACAAAAGTAGTTTCGAATTTTGTTCTCAATGCCGGATAATTACATCTGTAGTTTTCTCACCCACTGAATGGAAAATACCGAGATATGTTACCAGTAGTCTGGGAAGTGAAATAGACCTGACGGAGGTAGCTGTCTTTGAGAAATGCATATCTAAGGTAAGGCGTAACTGTATACTTTCTGTGACAAATTACATTCATCAGTCATATACTAGATTATTGCAAGATCTTGTAGCAATACATACAACTTATTTATATGGCAGGTATTTGTTGAGCGGAGATGTTGAAAACGTCTTAGGTATAACACCACCGCGTGATATAACCGTTTTGCACAATGTACACATTGCTTTGCTGTATCCTCCTCACATACACTGAAAAATTTCCAGGTTGGACGACTTTTCCATAATGATGATGATAACTCATTTAATAAACTATTCGGGCCGAAACGAATACTAAGCGAATATTCAGTACAGGCCTAATATATATATCTATATATATATATATATATATATATATATATATATATATATATATATATATATATATATATATATATATATATATATATATATATATATATATGCGTGTATATATGATTGAACATATTCAGACATATTCTGCTTCAGTAATTGTTACAATAGGATTGTGCTATAGGTTCTCACAACTTAGAAAAGTACGCTTTCCCTATACAATGATTACTTTTGCAGTTTTCCATAAAGTCAGGTACCCTTTAACATGTAAAGACACGTCGTAATAGACACTGAATATCATGACTGGGTATACTGAGTTACTTTTAAGCATCGGAGTATATATTTTGTCTAGTCTACAAGATATTTTTTTCCTGAACATAATATGAATTACGTCAAAAATTTCTTGTTCAGCCAATTTTTGCTGCGTTCTCGGTTGTATGGAGAATTATTATTAGCATCGTTAACATTTGCTGTTTATGTCAAAAGGGAATTTTTTTTCGGCATGAGATAAAGCAAACTTTTAGAACCATCTGAATTATTATTATTATTATTATTATTATTATTATTATTATTATTATTATTATTATTTGATTAGTTTATTTCGCAGATTTTATTACTTTTTTGAATGGTGTAATATTTCCTACTTTCTAAAGCTAGCTTCCTAATGCGGTCGCGTTTCATGCTTTTCCGACCAACTGTACTATCATACCAACATTTATCTATTGTTCTCATAATACCAGGTCAAAACAGAATCCACTCTTTAGTTAATCTGAGATAAACTGAAGTAAATATTTCCACGGCGATGTTTAGGTCTCTACAGTTCTCTTGTTTAGTTGGTCAAACGATATCTGAAAGTCAAGCGCATGTAAAGTCTGCCAGTTTACAGCATCTGAAACGTACATCATAAGTACATTACTCTAAATCACGCAAATAGAAAATCACTTATAACTTGAAGATAGTCGGTTTTTGCTACCACTACTCACCGAGGTTCAACTAATCGCCGCCACGCTGAGTGATGAGAGTATATATGTAAGTATGTATGTATGTATGTATGTATGTATGTATGTATGTATGTATGTATATATCTGTGTATGTATGTATGAATGAATGTATGTATGTATGTATGTATGTATGTATGTATGTATGTATGTATGTATGTATGTAACTACGTAAGTACTGATATTAATAATTATGCAGTACTTGAATGTCTTCCATGGGAAATAAAGCAGGTTAGTCACGTGATCCGTGTAATTCATGCAAAGTCGGTGGATAAATGTTTCTCAGTACAAAATATGTTACTTATTAGATTGAGACGGCAAATTTTAATCAAATAAAGATGCATGATTATGTTGTAAAAGATAGTTTAAAGAAAGAAAGAGTAACAGTACCTCATGAAATGATAATACTGTTGTGTTAGACAGAGGACGTAAAAACTATTCGATTAATGTTTTCTTTAACATGCTACCATCAATAGGCCTTTATTAACTTAGCAAATTTCTGGGAAATAAATAATCGACAGTGGAATAGTAATGTACAACTATATTCTTTAACATAGCTTTGAAAACTCATATTAAACAGATGTTCAGCGCGATTAGTAGGCAAGGTTCTGCAGTATGTACGCGTTTTTAATGATGAGCTAACTTGTCCCGGCCACCATGGTTTATTGGGTTTCTGAATGGGAGGGAATTTATATCGGCACAAACTGCAAGAAAACCCGACAACAGTCTACTCCGCAGGGTCTTAAAAGTCTGCTCTCAATTATTTGGCTTCCTTCTAAATAAAGGATTATATATTAGTGCTCATTTTAAATGAAATGAATAAAAAGAGTCGCCTAATTTCTATAGTTTTACGAGTCTTGTCAAGCAGAAAATTGAAATTATGCGTCCAGTTTCATACATTTCATGTTAAATTATCACGAGTGTAGGATTCTGTTTACCTCATGAAAACAACTACTGGTTTTATTTGTCCAAATCCCGAAATAGTGTTGTAAACCAAAAAACAAAAAAAAATAAATAAAACAAAAAATTGGTATACATTTGGATGTCTTGGCCGTTATGCCCTTCCTTTGCAGTCGTGACAACATCATTGGAACGTCATGTGATGTGTTGAATATATCAAACTTATCCCATAGCTATTTTTAGTAGGATGACGTGCCGTACACTTGAAAGAGTCGCAAATATAAAAGAACGAAAGCTGCCTTACTTGTTTATCTATCATTTATCTCGAATCCTGCATTACAAATGATGCTAGTTTTGAAACAATATACAATGGCACAGCCTGTATATACCGCTATATAAAATGATCTTCTCTTATTCTCAAAGGGCAGCCAGATTGGTTATTAAATGAAACAATGTCAATGATAACACACCGAACTATCGTCTGTATCAGAAAGCAAAATATAAAAGGTAGTATATCCAATTATTCTCTCAAGAGGTAATGCGGACACCTGAAGACACGTTCTTTCTCAGTCCTGGAATTTTAAGTAAGATGGATCCACCGAATTTTCCCTTATTTACAATACTCAGCTTTTTGCAATTAATAAACTCCTTTGGATCGACCTCGTTGGACTCATTCGCACATTTGCAACCTGGTATTTTCAAAGAGACCGTATATGGAATCCAAAAACATTAAGACGAGCTGACATCGTGCTGTACGTTGAAAATATACCCTCGCGTCGTTCGTGGATTTCTCGAGTTTCAAAGTCCAGATATCTCAGACTGAAATACATTAAAGTTTTTAATCACCAAGAGCAATTAGTTGGCATTATAAATATGACAGGGATTGAGAGAGATGTGATAAAGGATAAAGGAGCAAAATATAAGTTTTGGAGATCTCTCTCCAGACCATTCATTCCTGAAGGAAAATAAGGAATTTATTGCTATATCTGCAAGAGAAATTTTGTCAGTCCATCCTACTATAATTTCCTCAGTGACAACAAAATAAAAGCTCTTGAATGCATTTGTCGCAAGTACGATGAGCTAAACAAAATTAACGGTGTGAATTCAATCAATCAATCAATCAACCTTATTATTCTTGTTATAGTCATCCTTTAACACTTCACTAAGTTCACTATCTTATTTTTGAATGCAACATCGATGATTAAACTCAACCATTTGGCCATGAAAACCCCATCTTTCATTCCTAGACGAACATGTGTCGTTTTGGTTATTCGTTGGAGTAAGATATCCACAAGTGGATCAAAATCTCAATAATTGGCAAGCACATTTATGCTGTTGTAATTGTTTCCTGCGATGTTATTCATAACAGGATGGACATACACACACACACATAAATCTTTCAACACATTTACGCCAAGGTCACGGAATAAATATATGTGATATATGTATTCTTCACACTTAACATATATCTTAAATTACATATTTTACTTTCAGTTTATGCCCAGTGTCAATTACGACCCAATCCAAGTACAATAAATCCTCCTAGTCAAACTACCGGAACTGTGACGTTTCGTCAGAGAGTGGTTAGTATGGTAACGCTATAGCCTGTTGTGCTTGCAGTAGTGATCACAGTGGGGTAGTGGTCGTAGTAGTAGTAGTAGTTGTAGTAGTAGTAGTAGTAGTAGTAGTAGTAGTAGTAGTAGTAGTAGTAGTAGTAGTGGTAGTAGTAGTAGTAGTGTAATAGTAGCAGTAACGGCATCATTGGTAGTACTGGTGGCGTTGGTAGTAATTTTGATATGATATTTTTAATTCGTCATTCATAACAACGTATTTAACATGGAAAATGCAGTCTAAATTGGGGCCCCGAGTGGCCGAGTGGTCTAAAGAGTTCACTGTTACGGATCATTGCCATCTCACCTCTGTCTGCGTGGGTTCGAGTCTCAGGTTTGGCCAATGTGGGTATGTGAGAAAGCTTGCCAGTAGCTTCTCGTGGGTCGGTGATTCTTTCCGGGGTTTTCCCGGGTTCTACCTTCACCATTTATACTGGCCGCCATGTATAGCCTATCTTGTGCTGAAAAATGGCGTTAAACCCTACAACAACAACAACAACAACAATCTAAATTGAAAATCTTGGTTAGTAATCGAAATCATCTACGCAAAAAACGAACCCATAAACGCATACCAATAACTACGATTGCATCAGTTCGAAAGAACTGATGTAAGGCCTGACAAGTTATTCGAATGCTATGGCACTGAACATTCCCTAGCATTCTTATTTTGTGAGTAGGATAACGTAGAAGTAACAATACCACATTACATCAAATACTTTTATTTAGAATAAGAGAGGTAAGATTGTTATGTGATAAACGTTAGGATACCTATATCTGCCCTTCCTAATATTTATTTTTCTTTTCAAACATTTTAATTAATGATATGTCAGTTTTCACTTTAGTTTAACCTTTCTAACCAAGTACTGCCGAAGCATCTCTTTGCCTTTTCCGCTTCTATCCTTTCCTCAACCAGATCAAATAATGTCACTTCATTTTTATCCATCAGACCGTAGATTGCCGGAGATTGGGGATGCTTTGTATGCGCGTGCAAATACAGGGACTCCTACCGAATGTGGACAGTCACTATGGTCTACACGTGCACCAGTCAACTGACCTCACCAACGGATGTGAATCAATGCGTCCCCATTTCAACCCTCTCGGTACACTACATGGTGGTTCCGCAGATTCGCTTGAGTACGTAACACACAGACTATCTAGAGGTGCATATAATTGGTTATTTTTTGACGACGCTTGCAACTCATCAGGTCAGGATCCTTTATTAACAAACAAAACCAGTCGAGTCCATTTTAAACTTAAACAGGGAATAGAAAGAGGATAAAAACTAAATTAATGACTTTCATGTAATAACCATCAATTCTTTTACTGCGTTTGTGGAAAGATGGATTATTTACAGATTTAAATGACTATACTATATTAAGGAAGCCTTAGGATTACTGTAACAACCTGCCCACCCTTAAGTCTGTTCGTATCACATTCTGTGTACGATATTTACATAAAGACTTTGATAAATATCTAAATTTCCCTGTGTTGTTAGCTCTTTCATCATCTTGGATTATGCACAAACGTCAACAAGATATGCATCAAATCTTCAAACGTACCTACACCATAAAATGGCCACTTCGAGTAACGTTTTCAAAACATCTATTAAGTAAAATTAAATCATGTGATCGGATTATCGAGATGTATCACAGCTTTACGATTTGTAATACAATAATGCATTTTAAGTGCATCATATTAATGTAAATGTTTGTCAAAGATTATTTTAAACCCCTTTTAACAATTATTTTAGAGCCAAACATAATATTAATGCATAATTTAAAATAGCATTACTGAAATATCTAATTCTGAAGAAAACAAATTCAACAGAACAATCGTTTCTTACTTATCCTCCCTAATTCCTGTATCGATTATCGCAGCAATACAAACTGTCGATACTTCGATAAATTGAGGTCAACTATTTATTTGCTACCAACTTTCTGATTGCAGTGATGAAAAAAAAAACGTGTTTTCCTTCAAGTTAACACTGGTTTGAGATATAAATATTTCAAATTCATCAGAGACTTTATTTTTCCATACAAGGGATTAAACGTTTCCCAGCGTACATTTTATTTTTTACTCCATTGGGAATTTAAATCTCGGTCCAATAAATGAATGTCTGCTTTGGAATGTAAGGCATCCCATTGTGTTGTTTCCTTTACCCATTAAGCACCATATTTGGGTGACCCTTTATTTTAGTTTATGCCTACTAAACCTGGATATAAAACCACTATCTGTTGCAATTGATTTGAGGTCATTATGTGTTAAGTGATCACACTTAAGGGAAAGAACAGAGTCAGCTTTGAACATGTTTTATGACATAAATGAAGGTAACAGTTTCATCTGGTCTGCAGAAGTATGGTAATATGTCTGTATCTCTTTTAATGATGACAAATACGTCACGGACGTTCAAGTTGAGATTCTAAAGTTTGTGAAAGTCGGATACAGTAGATTGATGAAAAAGCCAATTCACTGCGTTCTGTGGAACCATTGTAATAGTATGCTCAGGCTTCTATTTGGTTAGAATTGTTTCTCCTGCTGAAGATATGGATGGCGTTTCCTGCTTCGTCTCCGTAGTTGTTTTTATTGGCGTTTGTGACAGTGTTACATTTGTTCACAGTGACAAAATTTCAAATCTCCGGTGATTACATTGTTTTTTTTTTCTATTTAGCTCAATTTCTTCGACACTCTTGTATGCAGTAGACTCGTGACACTTGGGCATTTATCTTTTGAGGCTAATACATAAAGGGGGGGGGGGGCGAAAGAGGGCCACATAAACATTTGTTCACTTTTCCAGTGAGTACGTTAAGCTTTGGCATTTAGCTTTTCCCTTTGACGCTGTTGTAAGTACAGGCTTGAAATTTGATGAACATAGTCATCTTGAAGGATTGTACTAAATACATGTAACACAATTCACCTTCTGTTCGTGCTGAGTACTTACAATAGCATTTCTGCATTTAGCAGTTTCTCTGCTAACAATATGATGTGTACAGTCATGAAGTTTGATGAATTTTGGAAGATGCAATAGTAGGTCATAATTGCCTAGATTTCTTGCTTAGGCGACTTTGTAATATCTGTTTTATTATTCCAATGTGTAGGCGGAGGGTTGTCCCATCAAACGGATTTCTTTCTAGCTATTGCTCAATTTATTTAGGAAAATGATTAATTTCACAATAGTTCTATTTTCAATCAAGACGTTTTGTACCATTTAAATGGACTGAAGGTAATTGATATAGGTGTGCTGGTGTACCTGACGTAATTTGTCAAATATTATTTATGTGCTGCAGAATTGTTATCGATATTTTTGAACCACACCCCCAGACACTGAATTTAAGAAAGAAATACAAAGTTTTGACACCCTACTCTCGGCTGAAGTAGAGTCGAGTTATTGAATTTGAATAAATATAAATACGTTTTGCGATACAGCTGCATTTTCAATTCATTATATTTCGATTTTGTGTGCTAGAACAAGAACGTGACAAGAGCATCTTGTTCGTCCGTTCGTCAGTTCGTTTGTCATTTTAGGTCGTTTTTTTATATATAAATTATGATGGAACAATCGTATTCAATGAACATCTAGGATTGGCTTTTGTCTTTGGGGTATTTATATTACATGCAACCAGAAAACATAATTGCATAATGTAACAAAAATTATTTCAGCATGCGCCACCTCGGTGACTTCGGAAACGTGCGCCTGAATTCAGATGGTCGTGTGGATGATACAAGAACAGACTATTTAGCAAATTTGGTAGGAAATTACACCATCATCGAACGTGGTCTGGTGGTAAGCTATTTATTTATTTATTGATTTTGAATTTCAATTTTGTACTAACATAAACGTGAGCGAATATAAGCCTTAAATACAACTTGTGAATTATGAGACATGTTTTTGTAAACTATACCCACATAATAATGCATATGTTCCCTGAACTTGTTCAACGAATTAGTTGCGTTGCAGGTAACTGCCAGATTTTGATTTAAACTCATCCTTTATCTTTCTTTTCTTTTGCTTAATCAGCGATGATTTAACGGTTAAGGCTTTGGACGCGTGACCAGAAGTGCACAGGTTCAATTCCCACCGAACATGACTGACCTTGCCTCGATATGATATAACCTTCAACGTGTTGCGGTGCAGCAATTACACTTAAAGCTCCAAATTTTAGTCAGTGTATTCATTCATTTGAATGTTCCTAATAGGAATAGGATCTCATCTGTCACATTCGACATTTGAACCACTATTATACACGATTTCCCTTACCAGCTATCAAACCTTGTCAAATTCACTTCCAACAAAAAAATTTGTTCTCTTGACTGGAATGAGTACATTTTATAGCATTTGAACGTATTTGCATTACTGGCTATGATTGCTGGTTCACTGGTTTATTGTCAGGCCGGTGAAATATTTTTACCAACGTTTAATTATTCAGCCGCTCTAATTCTATAGACTGTCTACATGCAATTGTCACACCGAATTCATGTGCCCAACCAGAGTTGAACTTTCCGCTCTCCCGTCATAATGCATTCACTTACTAGACGTATTCATATACATTAATAACCGTAATCTATGGAAAACCATTCGAAGTCAATTACTTGTCTGGCATTGATCACTGCTGCAACAAAGTACATTATTTTCCCAAGCCAGTCGTACACTGTGGTTAAGCTAGTAAAATCTAAATGAACTTGAACAATTATTGCTCCGTACCAAGGCAAGAAGTGTATCATTTTTTGAAAGAACTTCACCCCTGTTAATGTAAATGTTCTCAAAAATCATGAATTCACACCTTATTGGTCAAAGGAGCAAGTTCTTACACAGGTGTAACACTGTTACTATTAGTCTCCTACAACCAGAATCGTACGGAACTCACAACGCTTTACGCCAAGTGAGAGCCCAGTAATGGTCTACACAGTTGATTCTTACTGATAAGTGTCGCTTGTTGTACGGTTCAAGAAATTTTCTTGTCAAAGCAAAGCTATATTCTATCTTTCCAAGTTCTATCATATTTTCAAAAAAAGAAGCACAAATATAAACAAAGAGAATTATTAATTCTTGGCATTAAGAGGAACTATTTGGATATTTGGATATTTGGATATTAAACTTCTTTAAAGTACTCTTAGTAAAATAAAGTACCACACACGCTGAATACAGACGATAATATTCCCGATTTAAATACTAGCTAATTATCTGACCTACCTCCAGTGTATGCATCTCTCTCTCTCTCTCTCTCTCTCTCTCTCTCTCTCTCTCTCTCTCTCTCTCCTGGCCGTTTGCATCGTTTCAAAACCAAATAAAATATTGAACCAAACCACGCCTTCAACTTTTGTGGAAAGCTAATACTTAATTGATATTTTCTTAACATTTTTTTGGTTTTCTTCCTTAGCATAAAGACCATGAAACTGGTTGAAAGTTTCTAACCTGTCCACATGTAGGCTTCATAAACTTACAAATTTTATTTAACAAGTTTCATAATATCATATATAAAGAACACTCATGTGATATACTCTATGCATAACATTTCAGTTACACGCAATGAGGGATGATCTCGGTCTTGGTGGGACACCGGCAAGTCAGACTACCGGAAACGCAGGTGCACGCTTGGCATGCTGTGCAATCCAACAGACTCAAGCATAGAGAAATTTGTAAAATATAGCTGGTGGAAAATTATCCAGTACAGGCTTCTAATACGCAATACGTATGTATATGAGCTAATCTTACAAATTTTAAACATAAAATACCCGAATAACACATGGCAATGAATCACATCTAAATTGGACTGTAAGGAGTGTTTGTAATATACTGGTTCTAATTTGGAGGAAATGTAATTGGTTAGAGTTTGTTGACTTCGAAAACCTGAACGAATAAAACATGCAATATTGCAATATATTGTTTTGCTTGATAACAAAACTTACTTCTTTATTTCCCCGTACAAGGACCCCCACCCCCATTATCAATTTAAAATCTCTACCCCATTCTACAAAAACCCAATCCTTTCCCTACACTCTTTTTCTATAAATAAATCCAACATTCTCATAATGGTACATATTAATACCCAGTTATTTACAATCCAGCCTCTAGTTGTCTAATATCCAGCACCAAGTTTTATATCATTCACCAGCTAATAATGCTTTCAACACCCTGTTATCTACAATCCATCAACCAGTTATCTTCTACCCAACATTCATTTATATACTATCCATCAACCAATTTATATTTTATTAAAAACCCAGTTCTCTACTATGAACCAGCCAATTAGTATCTATCCAGCACCACGTTATATACCACCCACCCCCAACCAGTTATCTACACTGAACACACAGTCACCTCTCTGTCCACCAATAAGTTATATACTATCCACTAACAAGTATACTATTCAGCAGTCAAGTATCTACTACCAAGATCTAATTGTCTACATGCAAATACTCGGTTATATACTATCCACCAACAATTGTATAATAGCAACACCCAAGTATCCACCATCAACAACGAGCAATGAACTATCGAACAACCAATTATGAGCGATCAGCACCTAGTTATGTACTATCAATAAATGACTGATCTACTATCCAGTTACCAACTAGTCATAAACAAATTATATACTATCTAGTACCCTGTTATTTACTATTCACCAACCTGTTATCTAAAATGCAGAGCCTAAGTATGAAATATTCTTTACCATAATGTTTCATTCATTCGTTTAAAAATGCGCTTTTGAATTCATTGTTAAAATTCTGCCCTGTGCCAGATCTATAGTCTGCATTGCGTAAAATCTCAGACACAAAGTAAACATTATGCTTCATCTTGAATTATTTCACATTTCTGATAGCACTTAGCTTGACGTACAATTTTGGTGTCTATCAAAAAGAGGAAAATGTAACACTATTCTGCTAGCATTACATTCGGCTTTTGTCAGTGGCTGTCCACTTGAATGTGACAAAATGTGTTTTTTTTTTTCCATGCGGAGCGAAACATTCACATCGAGTCTGTCGATCCTGTTTAGGTTCGAAAATGCTACTACTACATCTACGTACTACTACTACTACTACTACTACTACTACTACTACTAATAATAATAATAATAATAATAATAATAATAATAATAATTGTTTATGGTCTGTACACTGTTGAGTAAAGTTTGCTTCAGAGCGTTGTCTTGAAGGTACGGAAGGTAGTTTTGTTTTATGGCATATAAAGGCTACAAAGGGAAGTAATTAAGGGACATTTGACGAAGAAACCAGGCGTTTTTAACTTACTTTTACAAGAGAGAGATCATTAAGTGACACGGAGGATAAGGAAGTTAATTTTATTTACATAGGAGTTAATTTTCTAGATGTCTCCTTTTGTTTACATGTTACCCTTGTGGATACAATGGTAGTTTTGTTTATAATAGGAAGATAGGGACACTATAGAAGGGGCTTATATTTTGATTTTATTTATGAGGGGGATCATACCGTGCTGGATAGAAGAGACCTGGTGTTGGTAGTAGGTAAGTGCTTGATGGATAGTATATATGAACTGTTTCCAGGCCAGGAAACCGGCTATAAACTTCCTCTTTAAATTCTTGCTTAGTGTTTCAAGCTCTTATTTGCTTAAGTAGGCAAAACAATAAAACCAAGCTTAAATTTGACTGTAACTTTTAGTGCATACAACAGCCAATATCTGCTTTGCTTTACACGAGACTGACATACAGATTATGTAACTAAAAGGGGGCACTAACCTAATATTCTTAGTAACATCAAAACTTGAATTTGTTTGTAAAGTGGGGATTTGCTTTTCATTTGCCAGCTCTAATTCTTTTAATCTTAAATTGATATTCCCTTTCTTCCCTTTCTCTTTCCAATTGCATTTGCATTTGTTACTCTAGTTCCTCTTTCTCCAAAAACATTTATTTTTCTTCTTTCTGTAACTGCATTTGTGTGTGTGTCGCTCTCTCTCTCTCCTCTTCTCCAACTACATTTTCCACTCTCTTTCCTCTTTATCTAATTGCATTTGCTTCTCCTCTTTCTCCAGGTGCATTTTCTTCTCTCTCTCTCTTTCGTCTTTATCTAATTGCATTTGCATTTGTTTCTCCTCTTTCTCTTTGTGAAGTTCAAGCTCTCTTAACTCTAATTCCATCTTGTAATTTAATTTTAATTTCTTTATACTTTTATTTTAGAGTCTGATACAGACTTGCTTATCAAATCCGAAGCACTTTTATCCAAAACATTCTTTTCCACTAAATATTGGACCAAAATATTTTTTATTTCTTGTTTCGTTAAAGAAGCTTTTGCCTCAGAAAGATCATATTTTCGGGCAAGCTGAAGAAATTCATCTTTTTTTCAAGTAGTCTAACTGTTCCTGGGTAGGATTTGAATAAAGATCTCCACTTTAGATAACATTGTAAAACGCTTGTTGATTTCACTAAAGATATCTCAAATGTGAAATAATAACGGGGATTTAGAAAATTCAAAAACAAAGTGAATCAAAATTTAAAAGAAACAAAGGTCTCTAAAATATTTTAGATTATATAGCTCTCTACTTGACCTCAGGTCACAATTTGCATTTTCTGAAAAAAAACCCCACCCATTCCCTAATGGAAAATAACCTTCTAGAATAATCCTGATGTTTGCAAAATCAAAACCATAATCTGTAAAATTCACTCGGGAAAGTCCACAACCCT
The DNA here is from genome assembly GCA_016617855.1 of Megalonaias nervosa. NCBI lineage: Eukaryota > Metazoa > Mollusca > Bivalvia > Unionida > Unionidae > Megalonaias > Megalonaias nervosa. The sequence continues at coordinate 5,234 of JAECUM010008052.1, read as the reverse complement.
GATCCAATAAACATATTTAATTCTTCTGTTAATAAAAAGATCCTGATATTAAACCCATGCACATAGAGAATACTTTAGCTATGTATTAGTTGTTTTCATAAAATGAAATTTAAAAAAATCAGTCAGGTCAAGCAGAAATGAACTCAGTTTTGGACAAGGTCAAGTTACACTGTTACATTACAATAGCATGTAATGAAATAAAACATTTTTTTAAACTAACAATCAATTAAATTACATATACATATACATAACAAGAGAGAGAGAGAGAGAGAGAGAGAAGAAGGAATGAAAGAAAGAAAATGGTTAAAAAGAGAGACACAGGGCACCATTTTTCGTTCTTTTATTTTTTGCAGCATTTAGGACGGGGAGAATTTAATACGAGGTTACCTTCTTATGGAGAAAACGACACACCTTATGTGAGAAATGTTCATAGGCAATTGTATGTTCTAAATATTAAGATGTCATACAGGCCTGGAGACTATTACAAATAATGTTACAAAATTCCCTAAAACCAAAGGCCGGAGAAAAGTATAAAAAAAACATCTCGTCTTGATCTATCGACAGTTTGAAATCAATTTACAAAAAATTAGTTTTCTTTTTACGTTGGTACATTTGACCTAGGCAGAAAGAAGCGTCTATCATGACTGAATGTTTTTTTCATATTTGTTTCCTATGATTCAAGAAATGCAGTGCAAACCATTACCTATATATTGTCAAGCTAAAGATTTATAGTACTGTACCATTTTTCACTCCTCACTAAATAGTGAAAATCAGGATGCCATTTTTGAAACAAACAATCATTATACACTGAAACATTTTGACTTACACAGACTGTAACGATGCTACGTCAGTCACGGAAAATTTGCACAGAGCAGAATACGCGTTGCCTGATCATGTTTCACATTGAAGGTCACAGTTGATGTGCATAATGAAAGAGATAGTTCCAAATGATGATTGTACTGGCTTTCTGATTGGATAATTTAAGTGTAGTATAGGTTATGAAACGGATTCCAGTCATAACTCAAATCGGAGAACCTCGGACGGCATTCGTGTTGGTTCGGACATAGCAATTAAGGGTGTTCTAATTGTTGATGTACTGATAATTATCTCCGAAATAAAGAGTAAAAACGTGATATGATTTCCCGTTTTTATTGTAAATATATTGATAAGCTTATATGATTACATGCACCAAATAATTTTATTTAATATATCCTCTAACAATGAATTCAACAATAAATTTCAAAACAGATATGTAGAGATTTCAGCTTATATAACTTTACATATCATTTGATTTACATGTAGTCTTTTACTTTGCTTTCAATTACAATAATTTATTTTCTTCTCCCTTCGTTATCTTTTCTATATTTTCATGGATTTTTCTTTCCTTTTGCTCCACTTGCCTTTTTTTTACCTGCAGTAACCTCTTCGCTTGTTAGAAACCTTGCGATGTGATGTCTTTTTGTGGGTTGCTCTCAGAGTTTGGTGTGACAAAAGGTGGAAGAAAAAATTCGTCTATTGCTTCATTCCAGTTTTCAGCTGGCAACTCGGCTGTTCTCGTATCATCTGCTGTGGCTATTATTCGCTGTTTCCATTAAGTTTCCATTAAGCTATTTAATTTTTCTTTTTAGCAACATAACTTGCTAACAGAATGTGTTCAACTTCAAGACTGAAACTTACTAGCTCACCTCTTTCTTTCTTCTTTCTTTTTTACACCAAGTTTGCCAGCATTAGATTTATGTTGCGCTACGACAAATATCATTGCTAATACGTCGTCAGTAAATTTCGCTAAATCATCATAAAACAATTATTCCTAAGTTGCACGTATTCTTCTTTACTCTTCCTCGATTAATAATGATCACATAGGTTCTTTGCTACTGCTGTTTGATAATTTTGTTGCTCGAACTCTGGCCCGCCTGTTGTCTGTAATTATCCATATCCATCTTTAAATATTCTTTCGATTTTCGATACTATGGGTGTCGTGAATGGCTACACGGTTTTCAATAATATGTTTAGATATAACAGTAGGTTTCTGTCCTGGTCTTTTCGACTGTTTTCTTTTATTGTCACTTGTGTCTGGTCTGCAAAAGTTTGCTCCCCTAGTGTCCTAATTTAAGATTAAATCGTCTCGAGTCATAACTACAGGTTGTGATCATTAATCTGCGACCTCCCTCGGATACTGAATATCATTTAATTTGTAAGCTGCGATCTGTCGTATTACTTTATCTCTGGCTGTAATTATAAGATATTTTACAGTACATAATAATTTAAATACCTGGAATCTTTTCTAGTGATTCAGAATTGTTGATTTGATGCGCATATAGTGAATATATAAAAGTTTAAGAGCAGACTTCTCATTTTTAAATTATAGTTTCAGTCTTGTAATAGTCGGAGATGAAATGTTATTTAATAATAATATGTTCATTGAAACTGCAGATCAGAAAATCATTTATTCTAAACACACAGTACAGCTTTATTATAAAAACCTAGGACACAATATGAGGACTAGGAAGAGGGTCAAAAGATCCACAACATTTAAAGTTGTAAACAAGGGGCGGTCTGTCACTTAAAGTTCGGAAAGAACTGGCAAATATCCTGTAGCCGATGCATTCCAGAAGGTAAAACCAATGTCTTGAAGTCAATCCGAATAAACATGTTTACCTATAAGTAATAATTAACTTAATATAGAATCTACAATCGAAGACAAAAATTAGCTTTGTAATGTGTTGTTTACAAAATGATCCTTACAATCTAAAATCATGGGCAAAGTCCAATACCCATCAAATTAAATATACATAACATTCAGTAAAATATCGTGACATTTTGAAAAAGCAAACCGTACTCTGCTAAAGTAGTAACCTGATGCTTGGTCAGTCTATCTGTCGTCTATTTTGACAGTTAAGAACATGGAAGCTGTAGTGCTTCACATTTTACGCCTAAAGATTATGACACATAGTACATCAAGATAGACGCTATGAATATAAATTTCCAGATCAGCCATTCCACAGTCATGAAGGACTTTGGGCAAATCATTTGTTGTGTCCTTGATGAAAGATACATAACTCCAGTTTCCTCGTCATAATATATCTGATAATAGTGTGTAAAAGGTACTGTTAACACCACAGCAAACAAAATAAACATTGAATAGATCAACTTGTTGGTACACGGTGACAAGATGAGTGCTCATTTTGACAAGTATTGTATGTTTCATTCTGCAGCAAAGACCTAGTTATATGGCTTATGTACAGGATTGGTCGAATGACAAATTAGAGAACAGGTAATGAGAGACAGAAAGAGCGGGGAGTGGCGAACAAACATGCAAAAACTACAGTATTTGTCCGTATCCTCACGGGACTTTCTCAGGCAAAGCAAAACTGCATGCCTCCCGCTTGCCCAGCTCACTAGCGGATGAGCAATACAGTTTTAGTACAGTTCTATATTTTCTAACTTGACTTAAGTAAGATACTTGAATACCCAGAGAATCTTTTTTTTGAAAATGATTTTATTTGCGCACAGGAACTAAAAAACATGATAAGAATTGCATATGCATGTTAATACAAAACATAGAATGAAACAAGACCTTGAGAGTATATTTCTCCCTCTGTTTAATGCATAATTAATAATTTTATATACAGCTCGAAGCTTTGTTACCTGTAGTTGAAAACATTCCGTTGACTCGATTCTTATCCCTTGTGTAATGTAAATATTTTCAAATTAGATAATTCCTGTATATTCTAAAATAAAGTTTTGAAATCTTGGGCAATGGATTTAGTCAGTTTGTTTTTCAGTTTGATGTCATTATTGTACCAGTAACTCCAGCTACAACAACAACAACGAAACCTTATATGTCCTCGAATCTTATTCATCAATATTTTGAAGTAGTTTCAAGGATGTATACAGAGTAAAATATCTCTGGAAAGGAAAACAATGACACACAACGATAAGAACAATAACAGATGAAGAGATGATAAATAATATCATAAACAGAGAAAAAGGATCAGGGTTATATTTGGGCCATGTACCGACTTAAAACGTTTCGGTGATGCGGTTGTGGTCTTGTGACTTATCTATTCCGATCCAAGTGTAACCAGACCCTGACCTCGCTAATTTACGCTGTATTCTGATTAAGTTTTCATCCGTTACCATTCATAAGTATAAACGATCCCCAGAAATGAAATTCAAAACATTTCTAATCGTAGAAGTTGTTTATAAACCAAAATGAATCGAAGTACAGAAATAACTTGAAAAGATAATTTACTAAAAATCTATGCCTGGACACAGATAACTTATGTGGGCTCAACATATGTGCTTATGTCTATGATGCGTACTCAGCATGTTAACACAGCCTTTAAACACGACGAAGATTTTGTTGTAGATAAATGTGCATGCTTACAACTTTCTAAATATTGTAGTTTTAATTACTGTATGCTAATTTATTTCTCTTGTCTAAATCCAGTGGTATACATTCTGGTTTAGTATATAGAGGCTTGTAAGAGCACGATGGTAAATAAGACCCATATGGAATCAGGTAAAGATGAAATAAATCACTTTTTCCATCCCCAAGTGTCAAATAATTACTTACATAAAATTAACTTTGAGAGACAGACTTTCCTGGCGAAGAGTCGCCGTATTAAGTCACGTGATTCATCTTTTTAATACGCAATACGTTCATGTACCTCATGGAAACGTGTACGTCAAAAATTGTCGAGACGATGAGAGGGTAAGACGTCTGTGCATCCAATAATTTATCCGTCGGTTAAATCGTTAGGAATCGTAAATATTTTGTCTCTTGGAATTGTCCATTTTCTCACGAAGTGTATGCTAGATATTACATTCCCCACCCCCACTTCCATCCTTCTTTTATGTCAAGACAAATACTGTAAGTATTCAATGGTGCAGGATATAAAATGGTTTTACTACTTACTGTAGTCTCGGATGCGGGAGGTCGCAGGTTCGAACCCCAGCCGAGTAATACCAAAGATTTATAAAAATAGTACTAACAGTTGCCTCGCTAGGCGCTCAGCATTAAGAGGTTATTATTAGGACTGGTCGGCCTGGTGACTGGGTGGTACATCATGCTACATGTCTGCAGCATGATGCCCCAGTGCAAGATATCACTATAAACTGCTACATTGCAGACATCGTATCGATATTACTGAAAAATTGTTAAAGCTATGTTAAAAAATCCAAATTACACACACACACACACACACACACACACACACACACACACACAC
>JAECUM010008051.1:0-66640 GCA_016617855.1 Megalonaias nervosa | reverse complement strand
GAAGAGAAAATTATTTTAATAAACAGATTAACAGAATATCCCATACATAAAATGACAAAAATTTTATATTGTTTAGACACGATTCTTCCCTGTTATGTTTACTTTATCTAATGTCTGCATTTACATATTGGGTGTTAAAATTCATCCATCTACCAACACCACAAAAATAATATTAATTATAATCAATGAAGAAGTTCACATAAATAAGGGACCAATTTGTGTATTTGAAGGCAGGGTGCTTTGATTATATATATATATATATATATATATATATATATATATATATATATATATATATATGAATGGCTTTCAAACAGCTTTGAACAAATAATCCTGCTGTTTGGTGGGTAAACATATAACTGCCAGTCTGTTATTGAAACAAAACAAATGTGTTCGTATGAATAAATTCGTATATCCATATTGTCAGTTTGACAAATGATTCTGGAAAGAAAAAGAAAAAAAACAAGTCATTAAAAGGGAAAATCCCAGTCCCTCCCATCCCCAGGCACTAAAAGCAGCAAGCACCATAACAACAACCAGGTTGTGCACTTCTGATATAAATTAAAATGCAAGCATACCGACATGTACCCAAAACTATTTAAAGCACACCACAAAGTCTCTACCGGTTTGGGGGGCATGGTTGGTTAAAAGGGCAGTTTGTGTCACTATGCACATTTTGTAAATGTTTTATTCTGACCGTGTGTTTTGATCACAGTATTGATTGATCATAGCTGTACATTTAAACCATACCTAATCAGAAACAAAATTCATGCTTTAAATAGTTTGTTTTCTCTATCGTTAACTTGTATTTTGTGTGCTGTAGAGAAAAAGGACATTCAAGATAGGACGTAAATCAACTTACGTTTAAGAGAATGGACATATCAAGTAAGTTTTCGTCATTGTAATATATACAGTGGTAATTCTATAATATAAAATATTCTTACGCAAAACGAAACAATCTCTATAAAATACATTACATCCATTACAGCCGCGATCAATATAATATATTCTCTCGCTAAAGGAATCTACATAATATATTATATGCAGTATAGTCGCGATTTGCCTAGCTTAGCCTCGTTTTCGCGACACAATAATATTCATGAGGATCTCATTAAGAAATACAAGACATCAATACAGCTAGGAAGGGGAGTAAAGACTGCCTGAAAGTCTTTTTCCCATGGAACTTAAACCCTAATTAATATCTAACATAAACCAGCTGTTGGTGTGTATCAGTTCTAATCTAGTGTGGAATATATGATTACTTTTACTGTCAAGTGATATTTCACAGCTAACTAGTTTAAGGCTTACACTACAATGGGTATGTGAGAGAGCTTCCTGGGGATCGGTAGTTATAATCGGGGTTTGCCCGAGTTCTTCCTCCATCAGTTATATGTGCCGCCATGTGTAGAATATCATGGGCAGAAAAATAGCGTTTAAGCCACAACGACAACAAACAATAACAACAACAACATCATTCTAATAAAAATATTCTATACTGAAACAAAGTGGAAATCCCAGTCCCTATATTTAGAATATGACGTCTCGTGAACTTTGCAGTGCTTAGTGTGTGGATAGTGTGAATGCGCATCGATGGAAAGCAGCTTACAGGTAACTACCTCGATTCTTTATATACTTGAATTGGCTTTTCAACATTATATTTTGCACAAACGTTTGTAACAATGTTACAGCAGAACCTGCCTGTTCTTGTAAAGCAATTTAAATTCATTACTATATACGTGTGATGATATTCATTGCTATGATTGCAGGGCCGACAAGGGGGGGGGGGAGGGGGCCGGGGATATATCCCCGGGTCCCGGGCCGAACAACACTTTTTAATTTTATAAAAGAAAAAATTTTGTTTGAACAAGAACTAGGAGAGGCCCGGGTGTTTCTTTCCCCAGGGCCCGTGATCGCTCTCTACGGTAGGCCGTATACATGCTGATAATGTTTACCACTTATCTATAATCTCATAGTCGCTTTAGAGCAGCAATATCTCAAGACTTTGTACATAATAATGTACAATTCCTTATGAACGAATTATGTTTGTCCATTTAATTTAATTGCACAAATTATAGCCTAGACTGATTAAAATCTTTCCGCTCAGAGAAAAAAAAAAAAAAAGAAAGTAAATATTAGCTCCGCGCAAGCAAGGAGGGGATAACTCTAATATGCTTTTGAAAATTAACGTTGGGCGCGGAGATCACAACTGGTCTCATTTTGCACCATACCTTGTGTTAAAGTGATAAAGTCTTGCGTGGAATTATTCATTAAAACCACAATCTTGCGTATCCGGCATTATTTTAATTTTAGCGCGCGTTTAAGGCGAGCAAGGGCACTATGAAGTATTTAGATTGCGTTTTATCCAATTATTCGGCCAAATACGCCCTTTACACGTACATTTCTAGAAAGATCAACAATTTTGCTATTTTTTAAGTTTTTTTTATATAAGTTTAGCTGATGCACTTTGCGTGAAATTGAGTTTTGAATTATGTCGGTCAGACTTGTAATCCAAATCGGAATATATACTGCCCGCATGACATGTAGTGACGGTACTTAGTGACGTCATTCTCGAGGCGCGAAAATGTTACACTGCAAATTTGTATAAATTTTTTATTAAAATCGCACACCATATGGCAGATTCATAACTTTTTAAACACTAGATACGCAATTTTAATAGGACTGATCACTGGCTTACGAACTGGACAGCTACTTTGGGGATTTTCAGCGTCAACCTACATTTTTATAAATATGACCTAACCCTTCGCCATCTTGCCGAAGTGTCGTTCAGTATAGTCTCAATTTTTAATTTGCTGCTCAGTATTTAGGAAGATATATCGATGAAATTGAAACAATGCATAGTAACGCGCATCTTGCATTTTTGATTCACCCGGACTGTTTTAATATTTTGGAGTGAATCAAAGTGATGTGAATCCCAATGTATAATCAGCGGCCATATTCGCCAATTACCGTACGTTGTAAAAAAAATGATTAATTGTTTCAAATGTCTTTTTTTAGTTACTGTTATAAATTCTTAAATACCTTACATTTATTTAGTTTAGGGTATTATAAAAAATCTTTCCATTTTTTGCAAATTCCCGATTGTTTAGGAACAAACTGTTGATCTCCAAAAGTCGAAAATTTTGACGGCCAGTTATTTTTAGATTTCAATTTTTGAACAGCTCCAGGCGTAATATCATAGGGTTTACGAGGGAAAAAAATATAAATATGTAATAATGAGATCATGATAAATCCAAAAAGCTTGAAAACGCGCTTTACAAAATACCTTGCACAAAGCTATAAATGAAGTACCACAGGTGCTCGACGCGAGCTTGATGTTAAGAAAAAAACAATAGTCTGAAGGAAAAAAATACAGAGTGACAAAAAATACCTCAGGTTACCCCCACGACCCGTTCTGACATTGGACCCTCTCTATCATACAATATAAGAGAAAAGGTACGTAACTTCCAAATACTTCGTTCCACCCATGACCCTAGATTTCCTTCTGCTATTTCCGTCTTTAAAGGCATACGACCATATTCTATGGCTTGTTTTACTCCTGAGATATTTTTCTATCCATCAAACCATCATTGACTATCCTGCGTTGCACCAAACTGAAGTTATGGGCTCCGAAACGTGCGAATTTCGCGAATTTTTTCTGCCTGGACAGTATTACGCTCAGGTTACAACCGGTGAAACCTCTGGCTGGTCATCTAGGGATAAATAAAACTTATAACAAGATCTTGACTCCCTTTTATTGGCCAAAAATCAAAAGTGATGTTTGTAAATTTTGTAGATCTTGTCATACTTGTCAAATGGTAGGAAAACCCAATCAGAAGATACCTAAGGCTCATCTGCAACCTATTCCTGCATTTGAAGTACCGTTTAGCAGAATTATGGTAGATTGTGTTGGTCCCTTACCTAAGACCAAGTCAGGCAACCAATATTTGTTGACCATTATGTGTGCGTCAACAAAATTCCCAGAGGCAATTCCTTTGAGGAATATTATAGTAAAAGCTTTGATAACTCTTTTTACTCAATTTGGCCTTCCTAAATCTGTTCAATCAGGTCAAAGGTCAAATTTCATGTCTGGAATTTTCCAGCTTGTTATGCTTGAATTTGGCACTCCGTAATTCAAGTCAAAAGTGAAACTATGGTTTCACACAACGTTACTTGAGAGAACATATGAGTCCTGTAATAGAGTTCATTCTCTCTTGCTCATTCTTCCAAATTTTCTTCAAATTAGATTTTACGGCCCTTACAAAGTAAAGAAGAAAATGAATGAGTTAAATTATAATAATAGTACTCTGATCTAAATAAATTAATGGAGTACTAGTATATTGTAAGAGATAGCCAAGTAAATTATTACAATTAATTTAGTTGTACAGGTCCCACCAACTGAGGATGTAAGTGAAGAAAATCAATTGGACACCTTTGAACTTGGAGCAACAAATCTTCTGAATTCGGAAATTATGAAAGATCTAGACCAGAAACTTTTACATTTGCAACAACAAGAAAGAAATGAACTTAAATAGTTATTATTCGAATATGAGTACTTATTTCCGGATATTCCTACGAGGACAAACAAAAATTTTCATGACGTTGAAATTGTAGATTCAAAACCTGTGAAACAACATCCATACAGGATGAACCCTCTCAAACAGGAATACTTGAAAAAGGAAAGTCAGTATTTGCTGGAGAACGATTTCATAGAGCCCAGTAAAAGTGATTGGAGTTCACCATGTGTACTTGTTCCGAAACCGGATAAAACTTTCCGTATGTGCACTGATTGTAGGAAGGTGAACAGTGTGACAAAAACAAATTCATTTCCATTACCAAGAATCAATAATTGTATTGATAAAATTGGAAATGCCAAGTACGTCACCAAATTTGACCTTCTGAAAGGATTTTGGCAAATTCCACTTACGGAAAGAGCGAAAGAAATTTCGGCATTTGTGACTCCAGATGGACTCTATCAATATAAAGTAATGCCGTTTGGAATGAAGGGTTCCCCAAGTACGTTTCAACGCTTGATGAATATGATTACCTCTGGTCTAGATAATTGTGATGCTTACATTAATGATGTCATCATCTACAACAACACGTGGAAAGGACATCTAGCCACGATTCGGAAATTCTTTGAAAGACTCACTGATGCTAATTTGACAATTATTTTATCTAAAAGTGAGTTCTGCCGTGCTTGTGTAACTTTTCTAGGACATATTGTGGGACATGGTCAAGTTAAACCTATTGATGCTAAGGTTAAAGCTATCTCAGATTTTCCTGTGCCTGTCAGTAAAAAGCAATTAATGCGATTTTTGGGTATGGCCGGATACTATCGAAATTTTGTTCCAATTTTTCCAATATTGCCGAACCTCTGACAAATTTAAGTAAGAGAAACAAGTTTCTATGGACCGAAAAATGTTAGGAAGCTTTCAATAGATTAAAAGCCATACTCAAAAGTGCGCCGGTTCTAACAGCTCCAAATTTCAATTAGTCTTTTAAATTATCTGTGGATGCAAGTGATGTTGGGGTTGGAGCAGTATTGATTCAAGAAGACAGAAATGGTGTTTATCACCCAGTGTGCTATTTCTCTAAGAAATTAAATAAGCACCAAAGAAATTACTCAACAGTCGAGAAGGAATGTTTGGCTTTAATATTGGCATTACAACATTTTGAAGTTTACATTGGCTCGGCTCCTTCTCCGGTTGTTGTGTATAGTGATCACAACCCCCTTACTTTCATCGACAAGATGAAAAATAAAAATCAAAGATTATTAAGGTGGAGTTTGGTTTTGCAAGAGTATAATCTCAACATCAGGCACATCAAAGGAAAAGACAATTTGATTGCAGATGCACTTTCCTGTGTATAGAAATATTATTTCATGTACACTTTATATAATTCATAAGAATTCTCTTATGTAATTTTGTTTACCTCATGTATAATTTACATATGGTAAAAAGAAAGCTTTATTATATAAATCTTTCTTTTTTCTTTATGGAGGGAAGTGTTACGTATATGTAATTAAATTGATTGTGTGTTAGTTTTAAAATTCTTTTTTATTTTATTTTTGTTTCATTACATTTTATTGTAATGATTATTGCAGGGAATCAAAATTCTTTTTCAGTAATCCTGTTTATGTAAGACATAAAACGTATTACATTTGCAATATTTTTAGTTTACCTTGGTCCGCAGTGGTGTAATCGCTACGCGAAAATGATTGGCTATTGCCAAGGTAATTTCATCTAGTCTGGATAAACAATGTTTTATTTTTATATTTATTTCAGAGTGATAGTAGATAGGGGTTCTTCCTACATGACGAATTGCATTTTTCTTATTGCGTGTTTCAAGTGTTAGGAGGCCTCGCAGTCTGTCTTGCGAGAACGGGATGTTAATTAGGGTAGATATAATACTCTTCCCAAGCGCTTATCAGTCAGTTGTATTCTGAAACCTCAAAGGTCGGATAGGTTTTTTTTATTGTTGAAACCAGATTGTTTTTGAAATTCATTTGTTTTTGCAATTTAATAATCTATTCTCTAGAAAACCAAACGAGTGTACTGTTTTATAAATTTTGGGAGAAAGAAATTCAGTGGAAATTTATTCTGGATTATTCAGAAATGGATATTTGTACAAGGACCACATCTGACGTCATCGCCTTCCATATTTGAATGTCGTTGAGATTCGAACCTGGATTCTAATAGAACTATTTAGTGATAGGACTTGTACTTTTCATTCATAGGATTAAATTTTGGATTATATTCACAAACTGTAAGTCCTATTTTCCAATTTTAACATTGTTTTCTAGGGAAATAAATTATTTTGTTAAAATATACAAAGCTTGTTGTCTTCACTCTTTTCTCTTGTTATTATTGTACAAGCCTACACGTAACAACATACATTGTTATTGGTTTGGGTCTGAACAGCTTAGTTATGGTCAAGAGTTAAGCACCATACCCAGGGGGTGTGATGACCCAGGGACTGTATTCAAAGCATGTCTGATTTTGTCTCGTGTCCTTCAATCAAATATATAGCCAGCTAAAGGAGGGGGATCCAGCAGTTAGTGATGGGAATCAGAATTTCATAACTGATAATCAGTTCAACTTAACCAACTGATAATTGATAATAATCAGTTACTAGGATGCGGGAGGTTGTGGGTTCAATCCCTGGCTGAGTCATACAAAAGACTTATAAAAATGGTACTAACAGCTGCCTCGCTTGGCGCTCAGCATTAAGAGGTTAGTGTTAGGACTGGTTGGCCTGGTGTCAGGATAATGTGACTGGGTGGGACATCATGCTACATGTCTGTGGCATGATGCTCCAGTGCTAGACATCGCTATAAATTGCCACACTGTAGACATCATAGCGATATGACTAAAAAATCATTAAAGCTACATTAAAAAAATACCCCCAAAAAATCAGTTACTAAGAGCAAATTTAAGTTTTGTTTTTTATACAGTTATATCTTTGCTCAAGAGTTCAAAATGTTAATAAATCTACAGGAGTAATCTCTTTTAATGACATATATACTTTAACCAGATAAAATATTACATTTATTTCAATTGTGTTATTTTTTTTCTATAACTTTGTTAAAGCAACTTTTTTTGGCTGATCAGTTTTGTCACTGAAATACTGTTGCAATACTCCAAAACCCTTTCATTCTAATGTGATTTGTCTATAATTTAAAGTATAGAAGGACATCATTTTCTTTTCTTGTCAATATTTACAAATGCTACAAAGGATTTTACATTTAAACTGAAGCAAATCATCAAAATTTGTTTAAATTTTTCTAATTCAACAATTTAACAGTTTGATCATGTAATCATGACTATATGTTCCTAATATAAGTTCTGGCATTGATGATGATAGATATCAATTTTAAGATTTCTACCTTCAATACTTCAGGAATTGTTGATCTGTTATTTTAAAAAAATACCCCACCCCCTTTTACATTCACCGTGCCTTAAACCTCACCCATGGGTCATATAAAATTTTAAAAACTGTTATGATTTTAATTTTTTTTATATGAGCCATATAAAAACTGTTACGATTACCACTCCGGTGGCCTAGTGGTAGAGGGTCCGCCTTGGATGCGGGTTCAAACCCCAGCCGAGTCATACCAAAGACTTTCAGAAATGGTACTAACAGCTGCTTCGCTTGGCGCTCAGCATTAAGACGTTAGTGTTAGGACTGGTTGGCCTGGTGTCAGGATAATGTGACTGGGTGGGACATAAATGCTAAATGTTTGCGGCTGTGGCATGATGCCCCAGTGCTAAACATCACCATAAACTGTCACACTGCAGACATCATAGCGATATGACTGAAAAATTGTTAAAGCTACGTTAAAAATCTAAATCACACACACACTCACACAAAAATTGTTATGCAGATCTCCCAATTTAAAGTTTTATCTTTAAATGCATCAAAATTATGATGCATGGACAATGTTCCCCTATCCCTGAGACCCCAGTGCATAATAATACATCCCAGTAGATATATTATAACTCTTTCTTGAACAATGATACAGCACATCTTTAAGATCTCTGCCTGCACTAATTATGAACTTGTTGATTTAATATAAAAAAAAGATATCCCCACTCAAGTCTCCACAGACCATGTTCCCAGGGGTCATATCTAATTTTAAAAACCGTTATGCACATTTGCACACCAAATGGTACCGTAATCCAAGCAGGAAGAGATATACTGCACTACTGATGGAAGGGTGAATATAAAGACATGTACATATACTGATGGAAGGGTGAATATAAAGACATGTACCTATAAACAGGACAACATAATCTGCACCTTTTTTCTAAAATGGGAAAGGATAATTAAGGATGAAAAAGAGGTCAATGTTATTTGGTTGACAAGGTCAATATAACTTGATAAGTTATAAGACTCGCTTAATTGTTAAGGTCGCAATGTACTTAAAATAAAAAAGTGGCATTTTGGAAATATGTTCAACTTCATGAAAATTAAGATCTGCTTGAAATAAGTTACGTCAGAAAGGTATTGATTTAATCAGATTGACAAAATGCCAATTTTTGCAGGTCCACATTTTTTGTATTGACAAATATAAAACAAATTATTTGTACTAAACTAGTTTAACTCAACTAAAATTTGGACAATTAATTTTTATAAATTCATTTGTTTTAAATTTTAAATTTAATTTTAATTTTAAATTTGCTAAATGATATATTTTTAAGATCTTTAAACATGTTATGTCCATCTGAACATTAGCACAAGTTTGTTCACCCAACATCACTTTTGGGATTGCCATGAAAATTTACATATATTTATCTAAATAAAAATGGTGCTGCATGCTTCCAATATGCCGGCCATAGTGGCCATCTTCAAAGTCTTGTTATCACTACTCGTCCATTGTGTATGGTAATGTCAAGATGGAGTTTCCATTAAAAGGTTTCTAATGATGTCAAGTTGGGGTGAAATGAAAATGGTGCTGATCTGATGTCTAATATGGCTACATTGAAAGCCATCTTGAAAACCTCGTCGCATCTCCTCCTGAACAGAAGTCATATCTACATGGCAGTTTCACTGGAGACTTCATATAATGTGTAGCTAATTCTGTCTGAAACTTGTGCCAGTTTTCAATGGTGGATATTCTGAAAATCCTCTCAAGGCAACCAAATTTGACTGTGATCTTCCATAGGACACCACAACTGACTGTGTCAAAAACTTTTGTCAGGTCATTGAATGTCCTGTACAGGTCGGAGTTCTGTTCATGGCATTTCTTCTGGAGTTGATGAGCTGCAAATACCATGACTTTGGACTCTCACCCTTTCATGAAGCCACACTGACTCTCAGGAAGGAGCCCTTGATCAATATGATGTGCAAGGTGATTCAGCAGAATTCTGGCAGGGATTTTGGTGGCTATTGACAGCAAGGGATGCCTCCAAAGCTAATTGCATGATTGTCGATTACATTTCCGCTTGTTCAGGTGGACAATGGAGGCATCATTATACTCTTGGGGTGTAGTTCCCTGAGTCCAACTTGAGTGGAAGAGTTCAGTAAGTTTTTGTGCCATGTGCGAGCCTCTGGCTTTACAGACTTCTGTTGGTACAGTGTCTGCTCCAGGTACTTTGCCTTTTGACAGAAGGTCAGTTGATTATCTAGTTTCAGTCAGCATTGAAGGATCAGCAAGTGATATGTTTATTTCCACTTTGGGCAAGTCAGTCATTTGCCCCTTCACTGATAGATGATTGTCAATTGAGGATGTTGATGTTGATTGAGGATGTTGGTAATGTATTCTGCCCATCATTATCGTATCGCTTCTTTGTGAGTAGTGTAATGCTGACATAGGTGTTCCTGATGACTTTGGCCAGTAGAATTTATTCAAAGTATCATAGAAGTTCTTTGTCTTATTCTTGTCTGAATAGGACTGATCTCATATGCCTTATTTTTCAGCCATGAGTTGTGCAATTCTCTGAGTTTGCAATGGACAGTGGTCTTGATGTTGTTGATGATGATGTAGTGCTGTATTGTATACAGGCCTTTTGAAGCCGATGTTTCTTATTCATTACTCTCTTTATGGTGGCATCATCATCATCAAACCAATCTTGATGTGTGTTGTGGTGGGACAGACGGTTTTTGATGCAACTGAGTACACAAAGTCATTTAAGGATGCATAGTTTTCCTCAATGTTCTTGGAGTCTGCATCAATTGTTTCTCCTAGGCTACACATTTTTTGGACAAATGATTGGTTCACATTTTCTTGGTTCAGTTTGGAGATGTTGAGCTTTAGGGCAAATTTTTTTGCCTTGTGGTCATCTGGTACCTTAAGTAGAGATTATGATCCTGTGGTGATTCCAGCATTCTTTGCTTTTTATGGCCTTATTCATTGCCAGCTTTTTGGGGTGTGGGCGCATCCAAGATGTCTTGTTGCAGTTTAGCAGGTGGAAGACTGTTGGTGATTAGGAGGTCATGTTCAGTGCATTTCGTCAGTGCAAGGAGTCTGTTGTTACTGTATTTGCCAAATAAGTTTTTGCTATTCACACCTGGGCATGTCTGATGATCTGTGTCAAGGCCCCCTAAAAATGTGTTTCTGGTTGGCCAACTATCCATTTCATTGCCAACCCTAGCACTTCCCCTCCCCATGGTGAAAAAACCAACAATTTTTTTTTAAAAATTCCCAAAATTGATTTGTGCATCAGATTGAGCCAGTTTGTCCCAGCACTTGAAGCACTTAGTACATTATATATACTAATCATTATAATATATATGACGTTTGAAAAAAGTCTGTAACCTACCTACCCTAATTTTAAAACCAATTAAATAATAAACATGCCTTATTTTGGGGGTCCAACTCTGTCTAGCACTGGAGTCACCAAGGATGATTAGCCTGTCTGTCTTTGGCACTTCTGTGTTAAGAAATTCCAGGTCTTCATAAAATTTGTGCTTGATCTCATTTGGGATGGTCTTGGTGGTTGTATAGGCACTGATAATAGTTGCATGTCTTTTTCTCGACTGTCAGAGTATCATTTGCATTAGTCCATCATTAATGCCCTTTGGGAGATTTGTGAGGCTGCTAACTAGTTTTGATTTGATGGTAAACCCAATGCCAACTTCACATTTCTCTTCTATACTTTGGCCACTCCAGAATAAGTTGTAGCCAGCTCCTACTTCGATGAGTTGGCCATCCTCAGATAGGTGAGGTTCACTCGGGGTTGCTATCTTAATGTTGCATCTGGCCAGTTCTGAAACATCTAGTTCTGTACTTCTCTCTGGTCTATCTGCTGATGTGATGTACTGTCCATTAGTATGCACACATTCCAGGCACCGATGATGAGTTGTGTCACCTTTGTCTTCTTGTTGGAGTTTCAAATGCTAAGTTGGGATTCCTGTCAGTCACAGTATGCTGACCAGGATTAAGGTGCAACGGGCAATGTTTTGAGCACCTTTTCTAGCCCATTCCTTGTGTTGTGGAGGTGAGCCACATGATCCTAAAAGGGGCTGCTCAGTTGCCAAGGGGCTGCTGTGTTACACTGATGCTTCGATCCAGTAAAAAGTAACCACATACCCTTAGCCGCCTATGTACAGTTCTGCAGCTACAGCTTCCATTATATCCACACCTGCTGTTTTGCCACTCGCCCATCGCCACAGGACTTGAAGGTATCTGTTGGGAGCAGGGAATGTCATCATTTACTTTTGTGTGAGTTGGATTTAAGTGATGGAAAGTTGCATGAAGTCACCTGCACTTTCTTGTCCAGACAATCTGAATCCAGTGGTGCAACAATGTGGAGATGTTTAGAAACAAGTCGAGACAAAGTGCATGGCCATCAGGTCCTACTGTACATGAGTTAAAGCCCTGCATTGTCCACACAGTTCTTGCCATCTGCCTCCATAGTTGGGGGGTGGGGGGTGGAGCATATCTGCGTGGCTGCCTGAGTCACCAAAGGGGACATTCTGGAGGGAGCTAGGTGTAGCTGTCCACTCTGGGTCATCAGTCACTGGTAGTACCATTTACTGTTGTTACTTATGGTAGCTGGTATAGCCCAACCTGACTATAAATCATCAGTAATTTTATTTCAAATGTTGTACTGTATTATAAAGTTTCATGCGGATTTTATGTCTCATGTTTCATGTCTCCTGTAACTTTCATGTCTTGTGTCCACGATTATTCGCACTTCAAGAGAAAATAGTTACAAAGAGCGCAAGACAGTTTTGAAGTTCCAAAACAGTATAGTCAAGAGCATGATGTATTTTATACCTACAATGTCAGAACATTTTTTGAAAAATAGTTTATAAGCTAAATCTAATTAATTTTTGGGTAGAAGTTAACAGTTTCAAATAATGCTATCATTTTTCGCAATTGTATTATTTTAGCTTCAGAGAAGAATATCTCCCCCAAAACACTAAACTAAGTTTTTATAGGTGATTTTTTTTTTAAACTTAAGTTTCCTATAAGCTGTTGATGTTGTTCTGTGATAAATCTTTGTCATGGATCATATGTACAACATTGTAACAGGCAGAAGTACAGTTGTGACATGCATAAAAAATAAGTGTTGTAAAGCACACAAATTTCTGACAAGAGGTTGTCTGCTTGAAATCATGCCAAAAAGATTATGAGAATATATATACTGAGACCACTTATTAACCAGTCTAGCTGTATAGGTTTTTGTTTCCACTTTGTAACCAGTCTAGCTGTATAGGTTTTGGTTTCCACTTCGTAACCAGTCTAGTAGTCCATACCTTTTAGTCTAGTGGAACATTTTTTGACAAGTTGGAAGTTAGTGCTTAAGTACCTCTTTTACACTTAGAAAAATCTGTATACATCAACTTAATAGTTTTTCAGACAACACTACTGTGCCACAGGAAAATTAAATTGGAAGATACATAACAATCAGTGCATAACAATCTTGACAGTAATAATTGGCATCAATCTTGGTACACTAAAAAAACAAAACAACACAAACAACTTTTGAACTAGCACTATTTTCTGTCAGTCATCACCAGGAAACTGCATTGCATTAGTTGTGTCAGACAAAAAATGCATTTGTGTAACTAGTGTTAGGCTACATGTATTATGAACAGTTTTCTGTTTGGAAGGAAAGCAAACTTGTGCAGATATATTTCATGATGTAGTGATTTCCTTACTCTTAGAAAAATAATTATATTCAGCAATTATAAGACATAAAATTTGTGAAGATTAAAAATATATTTGTAGATTTGTAGATTGAAAATATTTTTGTAGATTGAAAATATTTTTCATCTGAACAGATTAAATAGAAAACATTTAGCACAAAGAAGTGACCCTGTACTTGGTACCCTTCTCCCATTGTTTTTGTGGTATTCTAAGACACTTAAATCAGAAATATTTTTGTGATGCCAACAGCTAGTATTTCTTGTTTCTCTTAGGGACCAAGTTTTTAATTTTATTTGGGGAGGGGCCTGAGATTTAGAATAAACAATTTCTGGGCCCAAATAGTCTTGCTCTTATTTTTTTAATGAAAAAACTTATGATGTCTAAGAAATAAGTTGAAACAAAAATTATCTTGAGGTGGACAAAAAAAATATCCTGGCCAAATGGAGAATCCCAAGCCATCCATCCACAGAATATTAAATGGTCTGTCCCTTAAGAGGATTGCCTCATTCGATGTAGTTTATACTGTTTTTACCAGTATAATTTAACACCATGATTTTTACAGAAAGTTCAACTTACACCTAGTTACCATGAATGTACAGTTGTCCCCTCATGAACGCCCCAATTGACCAACGGCCACCCACTCTTTACGGCCAGAATCCCTTGGCACCGATGAGTTTATGTTAAAAAGTACCCCTCAAGAAAGGTCACACCGCTAACGTGACCAGCAGCCACCATATTAGTGCACAAATGTAAAATCTACCCCTCACATGCAGCCACATTCTATTATTAATTTGTCCAGGACCAGTATTTAATTTCGGGAGGTAAGTAATCCAATTATCTTTCCCAATATCTGTTTCCGGATGTCAGGTTTTTGTTACTGAAAGAAGTGTTGGCTAAAGTACATGAAACCACTAAGGTTATTATTATATCATGAACACAGTCATTTGCAGGAAATGGGATCAGCAGTGTTGTGATAGAGCTTTGGGGTTCACACCGAGGATTTTGTTTTTAATTGACAATTATGACCGGCCGTTTTTAATTGTCAAGGTTATAACATGGTCAGGTAGAAATGGGGTCAGCAGTGTTTTGATAGAGCTTTGGGCTGCACACAGTGGATTTTTTTGTTGTTTTCTTTTATTTGACAATTACGACCGATGTAATTGTCAAGATCATGACATGGTCAGATAGGCTACAAGTAGATTTTGTGGATTAACAAACACGCACACACAGAGAAACAATTAACACTAAACAAAATAGGGTACCAGACAAAGACTGAAAAATCACGTGACATTTCATGTATCACTGTATAACAAGGCATTTCATTTACAAATGTTTTGTCTGCAAAATTAAATTGCAGTATTGTATGATTAGCCACATAGGAATAAATCATTACAAATCTTTAACACATCATCACATAAACAAAGAAACAATACTTCAGAATAAAAAAAAAAGTTATTTGACTTGACGACAATGGGGAGAGTTCACATGGCAAAATATTTATTTATGTTGGGAAGACTCAAATAAACAAGAGTATAAAATAAGGAGAACATTCTGTAGCAGTGAGAAAATGGAGTTAACGGAAAGAGAATTATTTTAAATATGAAACAGCGTATGTACAAAGACTCAAATAACGTTTTTGAATGTTTTTGTAATGCGCATGCCAACAATACTCCACTCATATTTCATGCCTTAGAATACGAACTATTAATTTATGTTACCATGAAATAAATCTGTTTTTAAGACAAGAACATTTAATAATTAACGCTACTTGTAAACAAAGATATTAACTGCTATAAGTTATATGTAGCTTTCCTACTGTATACACAAATACATACACATCTCACAAATATATTCCCCCACCGGAAAGGTCTTGTAAGGCCACTTTCCCTGTGCAGAAGGGGTGGCCATATATGAGGGGGACCACTGTATTGAAATATTTTGAACAACAAACCTCAACAATACCTTTACAACAATATATCAAGTATACAATACAGTCAGTACTGCAAAGTCCTAAACTTGATGATGACACGAAGGATAAAGGCCAAGTTTTCTCCTGAGCCAAATGAGGATCCATTTCAAAGTACCTGGATGTGAAACTCCCCTATGCTTTACTATAAACTATTTCACTTTTTTTACATTCATTTGTCCAAAATCCATTATCCCTGTGGTGGCCCATGGTGGCCAAGTGGCCTAATGCACAGATCACTCAGATCTCACCTTAGTCCATGTGGGGTAGAATACCGACTATAAATGAGCCATGTTTGTAATTTCATGCATTTTAGTGTGTTATGTATGAATAGTTACAGTAATGTTTAATCCGCAACAAAGAAATGAGGACACGTGTGCATTTGCCGTCATATACATGGTACAGGGTTTGTGTCAAATGCGTTCAGAAATCTTTGAACCTGCCATTATTGTGAACTTTTAAAAAGTATATAAAAAAAATAAATAGAATAATATGAAAAAAATTGATTAAGGGTAGTTGATTAAGCATTTTTGCCAACTTGCAATTACAATAATGTAATCTAGTTACTTAGTTAAGTTTTGTTACAATGTAGTTTCTGTTATTCTCTTTTAGAGTCATATGGCCAAAATAACTAAGAAAAATATTCTACTAGAAAATAAAGTATTGCTTAAATCCAATGTTAAATGCAAATATGAATACTGGGAAATAGAGGGCATAATTCAAATAAGAGAACACACATTATATATATATATATATATATATATATATATATATATATATATATATATATATATAAAGAATACAAATCATATGGCGAATAACAGTCCTTTCAAGTTCACTGGATCCAGCAAGGGATCACATATGTCAGGGATTGATTAAGTTTATTGCATATATATATATATATATATATATATATATATATATATATATTGCGTTTCTTGCTTTGCATCCACTTCTCCCTGTTGAGCTCTCACTTCTCCCTCTTCTGTCCAAAAGGAGAAGTCACTTCTCCCTAAAATTCAAGTCTAGCTTGGCCCCTGGGACTTATGAAAATTTTACTAGTAGCTGCCTCGCTTGGCACTCAGCATTATGAGGTTAGCATTAGGACTGGTCGGTCTGGTGTCAGGATAATGTGACTGGGTGGGACATGATGCTACATGTCTGAGACATGATACACTTAGTGCTGGTCTTCACTATAAATTGACATACTGCAGACATCATAGCGATATGACTGGAAAATTGTTAAAGCTACGTGAAAAATCCAAATCACACACACACACACACACACACACACTTGCTGCCATGTATAGCCTATCATGTGCTGAAAAATTGCATTAAAACCCCAATAAACCAAACCATTACCAGTGTCTAAATGTTAGAAATTTGTATATAATTTTCACACATTAAAAAAAAAAAAGGAATTCATCTTCAACAACATTCAAGGATTTAAATTCCTCAGACATTCACAGCTAGGTCCAATGCTGGTTTATTTTCTCTGTAACTTGATCCTTATCAGGATCTCGGATTAATCCTAAACAACTCTAGAATGTAATTGTAGTTTCTATATGAGAAAAAAATATTATTCCAAAAAATGTCATTATACATCTTTTATTACTTTTTATGCTTTTGTTTTTACAACTATATTTACAAGTCAGGAAATATTGTAAAAAAAAATAGTGAATACCAGGTACCAGTATTTGTTAAATAAAATTTCTCGGAATTTTATACTGTACAAGTTATCACACAGCAAAATAATAATTGCAAGTTCGTGACTTTCCTTTAGATACAGAAAAAGTCAAAAAGAAGAAAACAATAGGAAACTTAAATAGGAAATTTAGAAACCCTTTCAGACTGATTGCATGATTACAGATTTAAATGGACCTGTTAGACTGAAACACAAACTAGATACAGGAAATTGAATGCAATTTCATTGTACAACCAGCATTGCTTAAGAACAGCGCTACTCACAGTGCAGTTAAGCTTTACTCAGTCTGGTCAGAGGATGGACCTACTTGTAGTTTATGATTTGACTCCGTTTAGTCTGAGGGATGGACCTACTTGTAGTGTATGATTTGACTCCGTTTAGTCTGAGGGATGGACCTACTTGTAGTGTATGATTTGACTCCATTTAGTCTGAGGGATGGACCTACTTGTAGTGTATGATTTGACTCCGTTTAGTCTGAGGGATGGACCTACTTGTAGTGTATGATTTGACTCCGTTTAGTCTGAGGGATGGTCCTACTTGTACTGTAGCTTATTATTTGACTCGGTCAAGTCAGAGGGATGATGTCATAAGTGAAAATGGTCCACTCAGAATTCAAATATGACTGTTACGGTGACCATCTTGAAATTCTTGTTATTGCTACTCCTCCTGAATGGATAGTCATATCAGCTGTGGTGTTTTCACTTTAAAAATTCTTACAGTGTCTAGCTGGTCCTACATGGAAATGGTTCTTATCTAATTTTGTTAAAGCTGCGATGTTGCCTCTCTTGAAAATCATTTTATAACTACTCCTCCTGAATGGAAAGTCTTCTCAACATGGGTCTTTCAACAGAAGACTTCTTCTCATATCTGGTTGGTTTTTAATGAAATGGTACAACTCGGACATCCATTGATGTCTGTCTTAAAAAAAATATTTTCACTCTACTCCTCCTGAATGGATGGTAATAATAGCATGACACAATCATTTAATGACTTCTTATATTTCCTATTTAGTTCTAAATGAAGAAAATGGTGAAAAAACTTTTACATCCAATATGGCCACAATAGCAGCCATATTAAAAATCTTATCAATCCTGAATGGAATGTCAAATCAACATGTTGTTTTCACCTGAAGACGTATGATGTCTTGTTAGTCCTAAAAGAAAATAATGCTGATCTTGAATTTAATATTGCCACCACAGTAGCCAATGTGAAAATCTTGCTGATTCTTAGAAAAGAAATGGGGTTGTCTTGAATTCCTGGACATTTTTAATCACAAACACATTGATTCATTTGACAGGCTCTTGTTAGTGCACATCATCATGAATATTCCTGGGAGGCAAAAACAAAAACAACTTTGCCGCATAAACATGTTAAAGGAGTATATTGAGAGAGATAGCCAGGTTAATCATGCAATTAATTTAGTTGTATCTGTCCCACTCAGTGAGGATTTAAGTGAAGGAATGCAATCAGGCACTATTAATTTTGGAGCAACAAATCTTTGGAATTCAGAAATTCTGAATAATCTGGACCAGAAATTTTCACATTTGCAACAACAGGAAAAGAATGAACTTAAACAGTTATTATTTGAATATGAGCACTTATTTCCAGATGTTCCTGCGAGAACAAACAGAATTTACCATGACATTGAAACTGTAAATTCCAAACCTGTGAAATAACACCCATACAGGATGAACCCTCTCAAACAGGAATACTTAGAAAAGGAAATTCAGTATTTGCTGGAAAATGATTTCATAGAGCCTAGTAAAAATTACTGGAGTTCACCATGTATACTTGTTCTGAAACCAGATAGAACTTTCCACATGTGCATGGATTATAGAAAGGTGAACAGTGTGACTAAAACAGATTCATTTCCATTACCCAGAATCGATGACTGCATTGATAAAATTGGAAATGCAAAGTATGTCACCAAATTTGACCTTCTGAAAGGATTTTGGCAAATTCCACTGACGGAAAGAGCAAAGGAAATTTTGGCATTCGTGACTCCAAATGGACTTTATCAATATAAAGTTATGCCATTTGGGATGAAAGGTTCGCCAAGTACTTTTCAATGTTTAATGAGCATGATTACCTCAAGTCTAGATAATTGTGATGCTTACATTGATGATGTCATCATCTACAACGACACCTGGAAAGTGCATTTAGCAACACCTCGTAAATTCTTTGACAGACTCACTGATGCAAGTTTGACAATTAATTTTTCCAAAAGTGAGTTCTGCCATGCTTGTGTAACATTTCTAGGACATATTGTTGGAAATGAACAAGATAAAACTTATAGATGCTGAGGTCAAGTCTGATTTTGAATTCCCTGTGCCTGTCAGTAAAAAGCAACTGATGCAATTTTTAGGTATGGCTGGATACTATCGGAAATTTTGTTCCAATTTTTCTATAATTGCTGAACCCCTGACAAATTTATTGAGCAAGAAAAACAAGTTTCTTTGGACTGAAAAATGTCGGGAGGCTTTTGATAAGCTAAAGGCCATACTTAAGAGTGCACCAGTTCTTACAGCTCCAAATTTCAATCAATCATTTAAACTGCTGATGCAAGTGATGTTGGGGTTGGAGCAGTATTGATTGAAGAAGATAAAAATAGTGTTAATCATCCAGTGTTCTATTTTTCAAAGAAATTAAATAAGCACCAAAGAAATTATTCAACAATCGGGAAGGAATGTATGGCTTTGATATTGGCATTACAACATTTTGAAGTTTAGATTAGTTCAGCTCCTTCTCTGATTATTGTGTTTAGTGATCACAACCCCCTTACTTTCATCGACAAGATGAAAAACAAAAATCAGATTATTAAGGTGGAGTTTGTTACAGGAATATAATATTGACATCAGGCACATCAAGTGAAAAGACAGTTTAATAGCCGATGCACTTTACCCGTGTATAGAAATATTATTTCATGTACACTTTGTATAATTCATAAGAGTTCTTCTTATGTTATTTTTTTTAAACCTCATATATAATTAATCTATGGTAAAAAGAAAGTTTTATTATATAACTCTTTCATTTTCTTTTATGGGGGAAGTGTTATGTTAATTTAATTTGTTAGTTTTAAAAAAAATTTTCCATTACTTGCTATTATAAGGTAACTTTGTTTACTGGATTTGACATTTTCCAGAAATTCAGTTCAGTTCTCTTTGACCTGGCTGTTATAATAATAGAAACACTGTATCTAGTTTCTGACCTTGATTCAGAACCAGTGACAGTTCTGGTAAACAACTTTTTAAAATCTTTTTTTTTTCTTTCCCAGAGTAAGAACCATTGATTTCAGTTAAGGCCATACTGGGAGTACATGATGTTAGGCATGATTAAAGCTTCTATTTTGTTCTAGAAGGATGACCATGTGACCCTCATCCTGGAATCTGTTTAGAGTCTTAAATTAGTGTATAACTGATGTCTTGATAGAATTTGTTGATTCGGGCTCCAAACCATTGACACTTAAAGGTATTTTGTTGTGACCAGTTTGATGTGAAATTCTATTTTATGGAATACAAGTGATTCTTTTCCCTGGAAATACATAAGTGCTCGTACAGAATTCTTGGACAAAGACATTCATTGAAATTTATACAGAATTCAAAACTGGAATAATATTTTCTGTGATTCAACAAGAAACTGTTGACACATCAGTACGATGTTGACCCCAAAAGACCTCATCACCTTCCATTTTGGATTTCATCAGGACTTGAACTCAGATTCATTTAGGACTTTTTAATAATAGGACTTATTTATTTATTCTTGGATTAATTTTGGATTTGATTCGTAAAACCATAAGTTCTTTTTCCTCATTTTTCAATTGGTTTTCTAGGGAAATAAATTATTTGTTAAATTTTACAAAGCTTGTTGTCTCTTTTCTGTTACATTTTGTAAGAGCCTAGACACGTAACATTATATTTGTGGTGGAGAACTCTGGAAAATCTGTAAAAAATGATTTACTCGATATTAGATGGGGGGCAACCAAAGGTATTCATGCACAGAGTAGAAATGTGACTCAAACTAAATATTTCAGAAGTGCAAACACTATATAATGGATCTAATTTCTGTGTCAGTTCTCTAATTTTTTTTTCAATCTTGCAACAACTCTCACCAGCACATGAGTTCTAACGGCACTTTGAGTAGAACTTGTTTGACAAGAAAACAAAATTATTGATCCAAAATAAATTGAATTAGATTTTAATTAATTAAGTATTTTTTTAGCAGCAAAGCTAGGTTTGCCTGGATTATTGATTATTATTCTGTTTTCTTTCAAAATTACCATTTTTCAGAATGGATACAACAAAGTACCATCCAAAGACCCGGACCGCAATAATGAACAGCAACCAGGAGAGTCACAGCCCAGACTGAGTTGTGGAAAGGTAGGTTTCATTTTATTTGTATAGCTCCATTATAGACCTTTTTTAGTTGTTATTTTTTGTAATTTTACCAATATCATATGTTTATAATTTGTAAAGAACAATGCCATTTTGGTGTTTCTTGAGTATATGTAAGTTTATTTAAAGCATCAAATTAATCAAATTGTTGTCAGAATATATGCATTGGTCATATTACTCCTATCAGAATATGTGCCATGGTCATATTACTCCTATTAGAATATGTGCCATGGTCTTATTACTCCTATTAAAATATGTGCCATGGTTATACTCCTATCAGAATATGTGCCATAGTCATATTACTCCTATCAGAATATGTGCCATGGTCATATTACTCCTATCGGAATATGTGCCATGGTCATATTACTCATATCAGAATATGTGCCATGGTCATATTACTCATATCAGAATATGTGCCATGGTCATATTACTCCTGTTAGAATATGTGCCATGGTCGTATTACTTCGACTGGAATATGTGCCATGGTCATATTACACCTATTGGAATATGTGCCATGGTCATATTACTCATATTGGAATATGTGCCATGGACATATTACTTATATCGGAATATGTGCCATGGTCATGTTACTCCTATTGGAATATGTGCCATGGTCATATTACTCCTACAGGAATATATGCCATGGTCATATTACTTCTGTTGGAATATGTGCCATATGGTCATATTACTTCTATCAGAATACATCTGGGTCAAGCAAAGAGTGTCAAATTAGACTGGATTTGAAACAAAACAAAGGAAGTCATTCATTCTAAAAGCAGTGCCAGATTTCAAGGTAATTTAACAGTCGATCACAATAATGGCAAACTCCAAAAGAAACAGCAATGGATAAGCAATATTGAGCTGATGGCAAGGCAACAGAGGCACTGGAGGCCTTAGCTAGTGTCTGGAGCATCCATACATTTGATAATTTCAGGGAATTGTGCTGGCTGTTTTCTGGATCATCATCTAGTGAGCCCGACTAAAGATTCAACAGGTAAGATTCTATGTGACAGCAAGCAAACACTAGAATGACAGAGATAGAGCACAACCTTTGGGCTGCCAGTCTAGTGCATGAGCACAGAGCTTTAATTTTAGGCCATCCATGTTAGGTAAAAGAAACTACTTCACCTGAGAAACTGAAAAATGAGAAGGCAGCTGGGACCTGCAACATCACTGGTGAATTGCTGAAAGCCAGAGACATGGGCTGCAGTTCATTCTATGTGAGAGATGGGTGACATCCCTCATGCTTGGAAAAATTTTAAGTGCTGCCATCTGTATTGTAAAAGAACTTCACCAATGTCCTAATAACCAGAGTGATAGACCATTTATTGGACTTGCACAGGAAACAACAGACTGGCTTTTCACCAGAAAGGGCAACCAATGATTGCGTCTACATGCTTAAGACATTGATACAAACCTAAAGGAAATTCAATCAACCACTATGGAAAACCCATGCTGACCTTAAAGCTGCATTGCCTTTGTCAGCTGAGCTTAGCCTAATTAAAACTCTTTATACTGACATCATCAGCTGCTTTCAAGTCTATGGCAAATGTTTTCAGTGGTTTCATATCAGCAGTGGGATCCAACATGGAATTCACCATCACCCTGAACATTATTGAGCTACCAGTGGACTGTAAGCTAGAATGAATGGCAGGGAATGGGCAGCTGGGTGTAGTCATAGGTGACAAAATTTGTATCGACCCTGATTATGCTGACTATGTTGCTATACTGTTCTGAGTTGCTACAGATCTTACTACTCGGCCTAGACATCGTGCAGGAGGAAGCAAAAACATTTGGCCTTGAGATCACTGGGCCAAGACCAAAATAGCAAGTACCAACCACAAGCCATCACATCAGCAAAAAACTCCACAAAAGCATGATTTTGAGGTAATGGACTAATTTACCTATTTCCAGGCTACTCACTCCAGAGCTTGGAAGCAGCAAACCAGAAATCAGGCATCCATATTAAAACGACTCATGGCTGCATGAAAACCATGGATAGCTGCATTTAGCACTTCAAAATCAGCCTGGTTATAAAGATCTGGCTGTATAATGCATACATATTATCAGTCTTGCTGTACAGTTTGGAGACATGGAGCTTACATCAGTAATGACTAAAAAGCTTCAAGCCTGTTATTCAGTGTTGCCTCTGCAGCATCCTCCATATCACATGCACCCAGCATAGCACAAGGTTAGAGATCAGAAATAGAATGAAGCAACTGCTGGCCATAAATACCATCAAGTTTGGGAAACCGGCTTGGAGGTGGATGTGACCAGTGGGATGACCAACAAGCAGCACCTGGATCTGAATAGCGGAGCAGGACTTCACGTAGTTCAACCTTGGACTGCACACTGGATGGCAGAAGGCACAAGATCTCATCTACTGGTGCTGACTAGCATCTACAGCAACACTACCTTGGGTGGCATGCTAATGATGATCATAAATTTATTCAATATATATTAATGTTAACAGAATATGTGCAGTGTATATTACTGTTGTCAGAATATGTGTGATACAACTTACTGTTATTATAATATGTGTAATACATATTACTGTTATCAGACTGTGTAATATGTATTACTGTTCTCAGAATATGTGTAGTTCATATTACTATTATCTGAACATGTGTAATACATATTACTGTTATCAGAATATGTGTAATGCATATTACTGTTATTGGAATATGACTGTAATACACATTACTGTTACCAGAATATGTGTAATACATATTACTTTTATCAGAACATGTGCAGTACAATTTACTGTTATCAGAATATGTACAGTTCATATTACTGTTATCAGTATATGTGTAATATATATTACTGTTATCAGAATATGTGCAGTATATATTACTGTTATAAGAATACATGTATGTGCATTGCATATCAAACTTAAACTGTTATTGTATTCTGTTTTCTCTTTTGTCAAATTCAATTATTGCCCTTTTCTAGATGTTACCAGTGAGAGCTTTTCCAAAATTTGTGTTGGACATTCTTTGGTAGTGTTATAATCTAATACAGTAATTATTAGTATATTTTACAATATTTATACTGATATATAATGTTTATAGACACTATAACTGTTGCTTTAATGCTGATAAAACAATAAAAAAAAGTTTCTTTATATATGGACGAAGGAGCTGGAACAAAGAATTATTAGCGTATATATGATACTGACAACTTAACTGAAATGTTACAGATCATTTCAGTTAGGCAATGAATAAAGCAGTGAATTAGGGACTGAATAAGGCAGAAATTGTTGCATCAACAAATTATATATGGTTGGTTGGTTTTTATGATACTTCCACCAAATCATTGGCTGCATCATATGCCAAGGAAATGGCAGGTATTAGTGTCTCTTATACACTGAAGCATCTGACCTGGAGGGCCTGGATGGGTATCAAACCAGCAACCCTCGGATTATAATTTGATGTTATACCAGCTGAGTTAACAATGCTCACAGACTATAGTAAACAGCAGAAATAAAGCTGTCATAGCTCTCAGACTGTAGTCAACAGCAGTAATAAAGCTGTCATAGCTCTCAGACTGTAGTTAACAGCAGTAATAAAGCTATCATAACTCTCAGACTGTAGTTAACCAAATTAATAAAGCTTTCATGGCCCACAGACAATAATGAAAGGCAGTAATAAAGTGTTTTCTGTACACCTGTTAAATTCTATATTGAATATTTTAGGGACTTAGGATTTCATTTTTGGAGGTAGACAGTGAGGGGTGGTTGTGGCCTTGGATTTTCTTTCAAGTCAGTATATTTTTTTCATTTACATCAAGATAATTGTTCCAGCCCCACCCCCCTTGACTAAAAGCATCATTCTAACCTAGATTATTTTGCCACCTTCTCTCTCTCTCATTTGGCTATTAGGCCAAATCCTATGTCAGCCTTGTGCTCACTTGGGCTTCTTGTTTACTTAATAGATTTTAAAATGCAAGGAAAAAGAAGCTTTATTTTCATTAATTGGTATTTGCAAATTGGGATTGAAATTGACAGCTCCAAAGCAATTTGTACCTTGAGGCTACTTGTTAGGGAGACTACATGCCAGTGAAACTACATGCTAGGGAGACTACAAGTCAGGGAGACTACATGTATTATGAAAGTTTAATGGCTGGAGTCTGTCAAGAGGCATATTCCCTCTGCTTCCATATGTTTGTGCAGTCAGATCTATTTAATCCAATACCACATATAGACCGCTCTGGTGGCCTAGTAGTTAGAGTGTCTGCCTCGGATACGGAAGGTTGCAGGTTCGAAACCCAGCCAAGTCACACCAAAGATTTTAAAAAATGGTACTAGCAGCTGCCTTACTAGGCGCTCAGCACTAAGAGGTTAGTGTTAGGACTGGTTGGTCTGGTGTCAGGATAATGTGACTGGGTGGGACATCATGCCACATGTCTGCGGCATGATGCCCCAGCGCTAGACATCACTATAAACTGCCACACTGCAGACATTGTAGCGATGTGACTGAAAATTTGTTAAAGCTACATTAAAAATCCAAATCACACACACACATACCACATATAAACTGTCACCATTTGATGTTGAGGAAATACAGTGTCTAATAAATAGGTTAAGTTTTGAATAATTGTCAATACTTACTTATATTCATGACTTTGTATTAAAACATTAGACCAGCCTTTGCCTATGATGAACAGTGATATAGGAGGGCCACTGATAGATCTGACTAGCATGTATGACAGTTGAAATAAATTCTTTGAATCACAAGAAATTATTTTTAAATAGTTCAGAAGGGGGTCATAAAACAGGCTTTCTATCAGTACATGTCTATAGTGGTAACTTGTGTTTGCTGATTTTGCCCAAGAGTTCAGTTTTGGAAGACTTATAAAGGACCATCTGCTTGCTTAGCCACAATACAGGTAAATTTCTGACCACTAAGTTTTTTGCTCATTATCAGACTGAAAATGGTCTATTTTTAGATCAGTGGCAATCATATAAAAAGACTATACTGTACTTGCCCACAGTGGTTAGTCCCTTTAAGTGTCTTTTACAGACACATTCTTTTGTGGTTTTACATGAACAAGTAAAACACAGAATTGACAATACTGAGGTTTCACTGGAATGTTTGGTGAATTTTCATCCGACAATGGCCTATTGCAGAAATATGAGAATAATTTTACGATGAAGATACAAATAAAAACTTAACTAATGATTTTTGTAGAAAGCATGCTTGTGAGATTTTGACTGAGGCAATCAGGTTAATTTCTTGTACAACTGGTGACTATTATACTGAACCAACACTGCCACCAACCTCTCTTTTTTACATCCATTTTTGACAGCAAAGAGCAGTTTTGATTATTTTCCTGTGACAAGGTGGCTAAAAGAATCAGCATGTGCCTTATGCATGAATAAAGTTCACTAGTACTGTAACAAATTAGCATACTTTTCATCGCCCCTCAACAATCTCGATATTTAGATATTTACCTCTGTAGCAGACATACATAAATGCATAAGCCATGTAGGCTGTTCATTTGCAGCCAGAGTTACGCATTTAATCTCTGGTGCTTGTCTAACTGTGACAGACAGTCACCAAACATTAGCCAACCCATTTTCAAACTGAACTCAAAAGTAAATGTAAACCACATTTCAAATTTAGCTTCTGTGAGAATTTAGAAATCCTAGACTTAAGATAATTAGGTTCATGCTTACTACCTGAATAATTAGGGAGATGTCAAAATACAAAACTATCCAGTGAGACCTAAGCAAGTTTTTTAACATATTTTTTTCTGAGACATATATTCCTGCAAGAAATGTAGTATTGATTATAGGTTGTTATGTTTTGAAAATAACAGTAACTCCCTCGGGTATCCATGGGAACCATAGGGTTTACTGCTATATACTGAGACCACCTTAAAATGAAGTACATGATACCATACTCACTCATTATAATGCTGTCCATGAGAGCCATATAGTATAGACCTTTCTCAGAATGTATTCATGTATTCATGTGACCCTGGGTCAACGAATCCAAAACGAGGCTAAGCTAGGCACCAGCTTATAGATTTGTTAGAACCAGGGGACCAAATTATGGCAGATAAAGGTTTTGTTCAAATTAAAGAGAAAATTATTTTAATAAACAGATTAACAGAATATCCCATACGTAAAATGACAAAATTTTATATTGTTTAGACACGATTCTTCCCTATTATGTTTACTTTATCTAATGTCTGGATTTACATATTGGGTGTTAAAATTCATCAATGAATCAACACCATAAAAATAATATTAATTATAATCAATGAAGAAGTTCACATCTATAAGGGGCCAATTTGTGTGTTTGGGGGCAGGATGCTTTGATGTTATATATATATATATATATATATATATATATATATATATATATATATATATATATATATATATATATGAATGGCTTTCAAACAGCTTTGAACAAATAATCCTGCTGTTTTGTGGGTAAATATATAACTGCCAGTCTGTTATTGAAACAAAAAAAAAATGTGTTCGTATGAATAAAATCGTATATCCATATTGTCAGTTGACAAATGATTCAGAAAAGAAAAAATATGTCATTTAAAGGGAAAATCCCAGTCCCTCCCACCCCCAGGCACTAAAAGCAGCAAGCACCATAACAACAACCAGGTTGTGCACTTCTGATACAAATTAAAATGCAAGCATACCAACATGTACCCAAAACTATTTAAAGCACACCACAAAGTCTCTACTGGTTTGGGGGACGTGGTTGGTTAAAAGGGCAGTTTGTGTCACTATGCACATTTTGTAAATGTTTTATTCTGACCATGTGTTTTGACCACAGTATTCATTGATCATAGCTGTACATTTAAACCATACCTAATCAGAAACAAAATTCATGCTTTAAATAGTTTGTTTTCTCTATCGTTAACTTGTATTTTGTGTGCTGTAGAGAAAAAGGACACTCAAGATAGGACATAAATCAACTTACGTTTAAGAGAATGGACATATCGAGTAAGTTTTTGTCATTATAATATATACAGTGGTAATTCTATAATATAAAATATTCTTACGCAAAAGGAAACAATCTCTATAGAATACATTACATCCATTACAGCCGCGATCAATATAATATATTCTCTCGCAAAAGGAATCCACATAATATATTATGTGCAGTATAGTTGCGATCTGCCTAGCTTTGCCTCATTTTTGCGATACATTAATATTCATGAGGATCTCATTAAGAATGGTCTATACTGCCTTATAGTGAGATTGCCTTATAATGAAGTACATGATACAGTATTGTTTCATTATAATGATGTCCATGAGAGCCATAGAGTATACTGCCTTATTGTGAGATTGTCTTATAATGAAGTACATACTGCATATAATTTTACTACCACTTAATGAAATGGGAAGCATGACCACGCTTGCATTATAATAGAAACTGTGAATGAAGGACCTTATTGTCAGGGAGTGTAGTAAGTAGTAATTCCTTTCACCCCAAGGTTGTACTTTTTAATATGGTAATGCTGAAAGTATATTTAAATACAGGGGTAAGTGCAGGAACATAGTTGTTGTCATTTTGGTTTTAATGCCATTTCTCAGTGTAAGATAGGCCTACATGACAGCCAGTATAATTGGTGGCGGAAGAACCTGAGAAAATCTAGTAAGAACTACTGATGTACAGGAGGATACTGGCAAGCTTTCTGACATTGGCTGAGCCTGAAACTCAAACTCATGTGGACAGAGGTGAGATGGTCCTGATCAGAATATGGTAACATAGTAAAGCTTCAGAATTAAGACCACCCATGGGACTTTGTAAAGTTGGTCTTAATTAGAACATGGTATAATTCAGAGGATACATTAAAGTTAAGTGTTCCCTCATTATCTTGCTGTTCACAAGAGGCACTAAAATGGCCTCTTATAAGTGAGTGTGTCTTGTACTGAGTTACTGAAAAGTCTATGGGAGTGGTCCTGTTATCATTGTATAAATATGGTAATGTGCACCAAACATCATAGACACATATCTTCCATTGCATAATGTTAGGCTGTGTGCTTCAAGTTTATATACAACTGTACAGAACAGTGTACCTATTTATCTGCCAGCACATTGTATGAAAACAGAATCAGTTCATTATTAACTCAGTGTAAAGGGCCTCAATATTAGGCAGTCCCTTTCATAAGGTGAGTGTTCATGGACCCCAGGGGCAGACTAAAATTTCAGGGGGCAGTGGGTCACTTAAGATACAGATCTGCAAGTACACCATGAAAGCAGTCCTTCATATGTGTATGATTATTATAGTTATATTAGGTGAAGTATTAGATGGTATAAACCCATGTATGGTTTATTTAATTGTGTAACTTTTACCCTGAGAAGCTGGGGGGGGGGGGGCAGGGCACCCAAACCTTAATCTGGTACTAATGTATCCCATTTCATATTAGTTATTAGTTATAATATGTATAAAATACTTCTGTATAAGACAGTCCATTTTTTTTATGGCTCCTATGAACAGCAATAATGGAACCAATATATATATATATATATATATATATATATATATATATATATATATATATATATATATATATATATATACATTGTTACATGACTAGGCTTGTACAAAAGTAACAAAGAAAAGAGTCAAGCCAACAAGCTTTGTAAATTTTAACAGAATAATTTATTTCCCTAGAAAACAAGGTAGAAATATGAAAAAATACTTAAGGTTTGTGAATCTAATCCAAAAACTAATCCTAAAATTTAAAAATATAAGTCCTATCACTAAAAAGTTCTAATTGAATCCAAGTTCGAATCTCGATGAAGTTCCAAGATGGAAGGCAATGATGTCTTCAATAACCAGTTTTGTGCTGATGTGTCAACAGTTCCTTGTTGAGTCACCAAAAATATAATTCCGGCTTTAGAATTCTGAATAATATCCACTAAATGTCTTTGTCCAAGAATTTTTATAAGTACTGGTATTTTCCAGGGAATATAAATTATTAAATCCCCCAAAAATAGAAGAAGTTTAAATCAAACTGGCATCAACAATAAAAACACCTTGAGCTCTAAAGGTATAAACTACGACTGAATTAAAATCATTGAAATATGAGTATTAAACCCAACTAAAACACAATTTCAAACCCGCATGATGGGTCATGTGGTCACTTATTTCGAACAGCGCAGTAAAATAATATGGCAATTAGCACGTAGGCTATTTACAGGTTCGATTGTACTGAACGAATCTTACTATAAGATTCAATAATAAAAAAAAAAAGGTTGTTTACAACAGAGCTGACGCAAGCCAAGAACGACCTTGATTACGACCAATGATTTTCACTTTGTGTTTACCAAATTTCAGAATCAAGGTCAGGAACTAGGTCAG
Source organism: Megalonaias nervosa (assembly GCA_016617855.1). Classification (NCBI taxonomy): domain Eukaryota; kingdom Metazoa; phylum Mollusca; class Bivalvia; order Unionida; family Unionidae; genus Megalonaias; species Megalonaias nervosa. The sequence goes on along the minus strand of JAECUM010008051.1, from coordinate 35,639 downwards.
CTAAAAATACAGTTATTTACTAGAACTGAACTGAATTTTTCTTGAAAAATGTTAAATCCAGTGAATAAAGTCATTACAATAACATGTAATGAAATAAAAATAAAAATAAAATAAAAAAGAATTTAAAACTAGTAATTAAATTACATATATATATATATATATATATATATATATATATATATATATATATATATATATACAGAGAGAGAGACAGAGAGAGACTGAGAGAGACTGAGAGAGAGTTCATGATGTAAAATGACTCAGGTGAAGAAATATTTGATCTTTTTCTCTCATTTCAGGGGAGATTATGTTCCAGACGTTGTAAACTTGTATTTGCAGCAGTGGTATTATTCCTAGTAATACTAGTGGCAGTATTACTGGTAATCAGATTAAAGCCTCATCAAGTAGAGAGTTCACGACCATCAGTGCAAGCGTTAGCTGGGGATCTTCAAATAGCTGCTGATCAAGGTATGCCAAATATCTGTTTAAACCCTCACTTCTTCCAAGAGTAACTTGGAATGTCTATACATTTTTTGCCATTATTATCCATTATTTTTGGGAGTATTAATATTAAAAGTAAAAATATTAATAATAATTTTTCTTTTGCATTGAGAAAACTTTTCTAAAAAGAAAAGTTTTAATTGAAAAAAGAAGACTACAAATCATTTTGACATTTTTTTTGTTTTATCTTGTGAGTTTAACACCATATTTCAGAACATGACTGGCTATACATGGTGGCCAGTGTATTTGGTTGAAGAAGAACTTAGGAAGAACCAACAGCCCATGGGAAGCTACTGGCAAGCTTTCTCACATATTCATTGTCCCCCATATTGACTGAGCTGAAACTTGAACCCACATGGACAGAGGTGAGATGTGAATGACCTGCAAAGATGAGTGCCTTAGACCCACTCAGCCACATGGGGCCTTCTGCCCACTCAGCCACCCTTGGCCCCTATAATATTTATGGATTGATGGTGTTGAAAATATCAGATGCTATGACAAGTTACTGTACAATGTACCATATGTACTCACTTATAAGCCGAGTCCAACTGCAAAAACAATATAGACCTTGATTTGTGGCACATTATCAATGACAGATCTGGGTCTGTACAGTTTGCAGTTTGACTCATCATAATAATGAGTAATGTATGGTAAGTGCTGTAAATTCATTGTTTTTTTCAAGGGGAAGTTTTGTATATGTCCAACATATGGCAGAGCTTACAATCTTGTCATGTATGTTGATTCATCCGCTTATTTTACTGTCTGTTTTGTCTTATGCACAGTAACTTTAGTTTTAGGTCATGGATCTTGAGCAAACTGTGTTGATGGATTGCTCTGGAATAAGGAAAAGACTCCTCTATCTGGAGGTAAAAAGGTCAAGGCTACTGGACTGAAAAGTAGAGAAATGGTTTCTGTACAAGAACTTTGAAGCTCCACACATTGACTAAACTTTGCAGATGGTTGCACTTGATGTAAGAAAGAAGCTTATTGCTTTTGATTTCAAAATATCCAATATCAAGGTCACTGACTAAAAGAAACAAATTACTTTTACATATTAACTTTAGTTCTCTGTCATCTACCTTAAGCAAATTTTGTGCATAGCTTGTACATGGGCTAAGAAAAACACCTATTGATTTTTTAAAATTAAAATATAGGTCAGAAGTAAAGGTCATGTTGATTTTAAGAACAGTGCTTTTTGCACAATGACATTGGTTCTAGACTTAGCTTATGACCAAACATTATTCATAGCTTGAATGTGGAGTTAGAAGGACTAGATGATCAATAATGATTCAAAGGTAAAATTTACAATAAGTGAAAACATCATGACTTCTTTACAGTAAATGTAGTTTTAGACCACGTACAGCAATAAATAATATGGATGGCTTCGGCAAGAAAAGTGCCTATTGACCTTGGGATCAAGAAATTTATGGTCAAGGTTGCTGTGACACATACAATGGACAAAATGTCTGTAAAATAACTTTCTTTATACACCTTGTAATGGCACCCACCCATGAAGTGGGCTTCTGATATGGGAAGAAATTAACTACAGCTGTTTGGTCAGACAACTTAAAAGTCAAGGTCACAAATGACCCATATAGAGACAGCTGGTTTTCTACACCATTGTCTTTCAAGAGAAATTTGTGAATGGTTTTCTTATGGGCAAGGTAGGAAACTAATATTTGTTGGGTTAAAAGGTCAAAATCATCAGGCTATACTAGTGCCTATCTACAAGGTTGTTGTGTGTGTGTTTTGGATTTTTAACGTAGCTTTAAAAAAATTTCAGTCATATCACTATGATATCTGCATTGTGACAGTTTATTGTGATGCCTAGCGCAGAGGCATCATGCCACAGACGTGTAGCATCATGTCCCACCTAGTCACATTATCCTGACACCAGGCCAACCAGTCCTAAAACTAACCTACTAATGCTGAGCACCAAGCGAGGCATCTGCTAGTACCATTTTTGTAAGTCCTTGATATGACTCAGCCAGGGTTTGAACCGGTGATCTCCTGCATCATAGATGGATGCTCTGACCACTAGGCCACTGGAACAAGATTGTTAAATATGCGTCAAGCTTATATTGTATGGTGCTCTTGTTGTGGTTTTTGCAAAAATTACATTTTTGAGTCATTTACTTAAATCTGTGGCAGTATTTCCTCCAACAGTGGCATTTATGACAGTTAAATTTGACATCAGGTCTTTCAGTTCATGGTATGACAGTTTTATTTGATATTGGATCTTTTAGTTCATGTTATGACAGTTTTATTTGATATCGGGTCGTTCAGTTCATGGTATGACAGTTTTATTTGATATTAGGTCTTTCTGATTATGGTAAGATAGTTTATTTGATATCAGGTCTTTCAGTTCATGGTATGACAGTTTTATTTGATATCAGGTCTTTCAGTTCATGACATGAAAGTTTTCAGTTTTATTTGATATCAGGTCTTTCAGTTAATGGTTTGTAGCATCCACAAGATCCATGAAAATAAGTCCCACATAAATAATACTGTCTGTACTCATCCATAAGTCAAGTCCAAATGCAAGCTGCACAGACCCTGATCTGCCATCTCATAATTCTCTGGCAGATCTGGGTCTATGCAGTTTGTTTAGGGTATTAAGTAGAACAAACAACTTGGACCCTTATCTGCTGGTGCATTATGCAATGGCAGACCAGGATCTTTGTTTGCACTTGGCCTCAACTTGTAAATTTGCGGTGTTATAAATTTACATGCAGTAGGACTTGACAAACTTGAATTTCTAGCATGATTCAAATGACTCTTTTGGTCCAAGCATAAAGATTTTTCTTTTCTGTAACCCTAAACACTCTGAATGGCTGAAAACTCTTAAGGAAAGTTTTGGCTTGAGCAGGAATTTGAGCTTTCAAACAGTATCACTGTATTTGTATGATGTTTAACATTCTTTATTTAATAGAATTTCAATGTGTGTTGCCAAAAATGTGCAGTATGTTTTAAGTAATTTTCCTTACAACTGCTTCTTTTAGGTCAAATTTTAAATTTTTTTTCCATATGTTCCTCTAATTTATCTACAGAGTTTCTGATAAATTTGATATAAACTTGATCATTTATGCTGATAACAAAGAATTTTTTTATGCAATTGATTATTTTCTATACTTCTCATTCTTTTTTTTTAAATAAAGACAAATTGCTAAATTAATCACAGTAAAACTATTGGAATTTATTTATTTATTTAATATTTTGGCACAGAGGTTGGGATCAGATAATAGAAAAATTCCTATTAATTCCGTCAGGGTTCCTACTGGTCCTGGAATCCTGGAAAAGTTTTGGAATTTAAAAAATAAATTTCAAGGGCTTTGAAAAACCATGGAATTTCTCAAGACCTTGCAAAGTTTTGGAAAAGTCATGGAATTCTGACACTGGAGTTCCCAAAATTTATAACTGCTAATTTCGGAGAGCGCTGAGCACCAATCACAAAAACTTGAATCGAACATCAAACAATTAAGATAGATAATCAGTCTGTGAGTTTTGTAAAATGATCCTGGAAAGATTTTGAAAAAGTCATGGAATTTGTTTTATTAAGTCTCCAGGAACCCTGTACCCTATTCTATGCACACCACACAGAAAATTGTATTTTAAACTTTTATATTCACATTATAAAATTTGTACCTAGCTTTATATTACTGGCATGTTACAAATAATAAAGGAGATTTTCTTTTGCTGAGATTTTGCTTAAATATAACAGAAAAAAGAGAACAAAAGAAAGAAAAATTAATAATATAATTAAAACATAACATGAGGTTCACTGGAGTGTTTAAACAAATGTATAATGCTTTTAGAGTTATATAGACCTTAAAAAGATAAATAAGTTAAAGAAAAAAAATATTCTTGCCCTTGTGAAATTAGCAGCTCTTTCTCCTTAATTTTTTTTCTTACAATTTACACCTTCACAGTAATTACTAATATCTTGTTTTTTTTCTACTTGAGTTAATTTCTAATTGGTAACACACTACCATTTGCAATTCTCTGAGTTGACTGTGAAACCAATTTAGCATACAGAATTCAATGGATGTATCTTACTTACATTTTCATTAAAAATATCAGGATTTTATGGTTTTATTATCCTTTAATTAATCAAAATTTGCCAATTAAATCCTGTTAAAACTCAGGTAACATATACAGTATGAGCCTTGATCCATTTATTGATTGACCATGAATTACCATGGATACTTAATCTGACTATGGTGTTTGTGGCTAATCAAGGTAATCACTGATGCATGAAGTATGCTTCTAATTGTGGTCATTCTGATTGTCAGTGCAAAGTTAGTCAAAGCCTGTGACTTTCATTCAGAAATCTGGCTTTTAGAGGTGGACAGTGATATTATGGGAAGCAGAATTTAAGAACAATGAATTTAATAATAATAAAAGGACAAAAAACATTAATCTCTCGATTTTATGAACTTATTATGGTACCTTTCATATCATAGAAAATAATGTTCTTTTTTATTTGCTGTGTGCCTTTTATGCCCAGTCACAAGGACCAGTAGTTTATTGACAAGATTAGTTTAATCAGAATTTGTTTTCTGCATAATAATTAATGTTTAAAATGACTACAGAAACTACAGTCAGCATTATAGAAGTGAACTGTGTCATCATTGATTACACCTGGTTTCATTTCTTGAAAACATTAAATTACTTCATGTCATGTATGGAAACAAACAGTCATGAAAAAAATTAGCATCTTTGAAATGTGCTACTCATGAAAGAAACAAGTCAAATTTTTACAAACCATGATTAATGTATGATTCATCCATGATGTCATTTAGCATCTGTGGTCTGATCATGGCCCAGCATGGTCATGGTCATTTATAGACTATGGGCAGCTGTGAGCAAAGTTTATGGTCTGACCATTGAATAACCATAGTCGTTCATGGTACCAAAGCTGAGGCAAACTGTTATTAATGATTTACTTCCCATATGAATATGTAACACTATCACATGTGCTAAATGAATCTGTCACTTTCATGAATGTGAAAGCTTTAATTTGATTGGTGGATTTAAAGGTCAACAGATCATGACCTTATACAGGTATCAATCAGATCTCCAGGATGTAGTGAATTTCATTCTGAATCACATTGCATAAGCCTTGGAATACATACAGAGACTGTCTTGGACAATTTGGGTTTTCCTAAAATATATCCTAATAAATTGAACTAACAAAAATATACCCAGTGAAAAGATGTAATTATTTCATAATTAATTATATTTCAAATGTATAACTGTATATACAGCCATCTGTCCTTAGTTCTTCCATACATTCATTATTGGAGTGCAGTCCATCCACAAGAAAGAATAGTTCCATGCAACTGTGTCATCCTTTTTCATAATAATGATACTATTATTATTATTATTATTATCCAAAAGCTTATCATCACAATAAGCACTTGACATATACAATTAATTTTGGTAGCATTTTTCTGTTTATATATAGATGATCTGATTAGACTTTCACTATATTTGAATGTTTCTTGGTTATTTTTAGAATAATTTTATTTTTCTTGTTAAAATAGGACATTTTGTTCAGAATCTTGATTGCTGTATTATACAAAAAGCAGTGGACCTAGACATGTACACAATTATTAGATTGTTTATTTCTATATTTAATAGACATAACACATATAGATCTATTTGTTAAGGTTTTTCTGAGTTTAAGACTGTGACATTTTTGTTGACATCTTAGGACTGCCACACAGGAACCACTAAACCAAGGCAAATGAGCTTTGATATGTATATGGTCATGATAATATTAGATTTTTGTGCCATTTAGATAATTTTTAAAGAGATTTTTCAGGTTTTTGCACACTTTGAACATAGACACTTTTATCTACACTGGAGGCATACATGTTTTTTAAACACAGATCTTGCTAGGAGAATAGATAAATTTCATATGACATTATTTAAGGCTGTTATAATTACTTTCTATGAAATTATAACTGCCATTTTTGTTGGTTCCATCATCCTCCAATAACAAAGTCTTGGGACAAATGGATCCCATAAATAAATACTGACAGATTATTCCGTAGACTGATAAATGTCTCAACGATGAAATGTTTATTCTGAAGATTATTCTTAATGAAGTCAATCAGAATAAACATTTTGCTATTGAGACAGATTTATCAGTTTAAAACAGTCTCAATGTTTGAAAAAAATACCACTGTTTGGTAAGTATATGCAAGATAAATTATTGATATTTTTTTATATGACTATTCTGTTAGAGCAATATGCCCATATCACAATTTTTCTATATGTAACACGTATTGTAATACCTCGTGGCATCTCGGATAATGTCAAGTCATATAAGGTGAAAGTTTAGTGATGCAGCCATCACACTGTATTTCAATGTCATTTAACAAGACTATTCTGTGGTTTTGGCAAGTGATAGAAAGATGCGCTGGTGTTCATTTCAAGGCTACATGTGATAGATGCATTGGTGTTCATTTCAAGGCTACATGTGATAGATAGAAACATGCATTGATGTTCATTTCAAGGCTGCATGTGATAGAAACATTCATTGGTGTTGATATCAAGGCTACATGTCATAAATAGAAACATGCATTGGTGTTCATTTCAATGCTAGTACAAGACAGAACTTATTAGATTTGTTTCATAAATTTTATTTGAAATGAGCACTCATGTAAGATTCTGTTTATATCCCTATCTCAAAATTTCATAAAATATTACTTCTGTCAGCAGTATGGTTGATGCAAAACATGGCAGATGAGTATTTTCAGGGGAGGTAATGTGACTAGAACTAAAATGTATAACACCTTACTTTGTACTGTCTTGTTGTCATCATAGAAAATATGCTTCAATTTTTTTTTTTACTCAGGTAAATGGATCCCAGGCTTATGTTGGAAGGATGATGCCTCATGCAAGGCACCTTATTGTCATTATACATACACAGATATTGCAGGTAACAAAGTTAACATAATTTAACTTTTATTGAGGTTTATATAAAAATAATATTGACCCTTTTTCTGCAATTTACATGTTCTTGCCTTTTTTAATACCTTTTAAGAATTTGTATAATATATTTACATTTCAGTACAGAAGTGAAAAAAGAATTAGCTTACAAGGTTGAGTTGGACCTATTTTGAACATGCTTGTATGGTTTTACAAGAAGAAATGGACCCCCACCCACCCACCCCCAAGAAGTGAGGAGTTTATGTCAGATTATAGTTATACCCTAGGAAGTATGACGTCAGTATTGAATAATCTGTCTTGGAAACCATTTCAAAAAATGTAGACTGGAAAATGGATTAATACTTTTCTATACTGACCTGAAAAACAAAGTAAAAATACCCTGTCACAACTTGACCACTCTGGTGGCCTAAGGGTTTCAGCATCCTCCTTGGATGCAGGATGTCTCAGGTTCAAACCCTGGCTGAGTCATACCAAAGACTTATAAAAATGGTACTAGCAGCTGCCTTGCTTGGCACTCAGCATTAAGAGGTTAGTGTTAGGACAAGTCGGCCTGGTGTCAGGATAATTTGACTGGGTGGAGGGACATGATGCTACATGTCTGCGGCATGATGCCTCAGTACTAGACATCACTATAACCTGCCACACTGCAGACATTTTAGCAATATGACTGAAAAATTGTTAAAGCTGCATTAAAAATCTAAATCTCACAAACACACTCCCTACCACAACTTAATCAAACCAAAAGAACCAGTAGAAGTCAACATGAAAATAATTATACCAAATACTTATACCATACCATACACACGAACTGATAGCAACAAATTTAGCTTTTTCCCCCAAACAACAAAAGACAATAATTAATTATCACAAATACTAATCAAGTGCTGAATCCTCAGAACATGAAACTGGAAACTTCTCAAAATTAATACATACACATTTTTTTTAAAGATAAGTTCTTGCTGTAAAGGCTGATGCTGTGTGACGCAAAATGTTTACGATAACAGAACTAATCAAAATAAAAAAATCGAGATCAAGAGTATGGATTTACTTTTTTTGGAATGGTTTTAGCGTTATTTTGACCTCTAAATTTTTACTGTATAACTTTTACTTGGCTTTATATAGCCAGGATTGTGCTGATGTGCTGTTAAACCTTATATGTACATACCATGGTGTATGGAAGATATTTTAGGGACCAACAATTTAATGTTCTGGCACAGATGCCTGACACTTCTGTTTCATTTTATGTCAAGAGCTGGAAAAAATATCTTGCTCTGATTTATAGCAAATTAACATCATATTATATACATTATATTATGTGAAAATAAAAAGAATTATTTTGAGATAAAATAAAATAAAATATCTCAGTTCAAAAGATCACAGCCCCCAACCCAAAAATTAAATGATCAGTGCCTTATAATAGATAAAATTGCTATGTGTATGTTCAATGTCGTATAAATTGTAATCTAAAAACTAACTATATTTGGTGGTAATATGCTGTCATTAGAGAGTGTGTTGATAAAACAAGAAGTATTGACACTGATGCTCACAATTTACTAGTTACACTATTAATATAAATGGTAGGGAAAATTTGAGTGGGATGCCAGTACCCAAGCAAGATGTTCATCAGAGAGAGCCAGTAAACATAAAACACACTTAGTCAAGAAAGAAGAAAATATTTAGTGTACTTAGAAATGATATAAAATTCAAACAGGAAACAATTGCTCTCTTCAGAATCTTAGGATGATTCACAGTCTTAGAAAGAAATGCATGCAGTTAACACATTAGCATAAGCAGGTAAGCAAGTAAAAGCTGCATTTAGCCAGAATATCGTTGACAACATTCATTTGGCCACCATGATGTAACACATCGAACATGTGATTAAAGGATCATAAATATTATATTTGTAATATTCAAAATTAATATATGATAAATACAGCTGTTCTGTTAAAAATATTTCAAATCATCTTCATGCCTTTGCATTAAAATTAGTTGTCCTTAAGGGTGATGAGTTGTTGCTAAATGAATTACCATTTCCGAGTAAAGAATTATTATAATTGTTCTCAGTTTTTATATCATTTAATTTCATTACACGTAATCAATCAATAAAAGTCATAATAATGACCTTCAATTTCTCATTCAGAGAAATGTGTATTAATTTTCTTATTATTATTTGTAAAATGTTTGTATTTAAAATAAGCTTAAAATTATAATTTGTTATCAGTAATAAAGTTTGAAAAGAAATGTAAAGCATGTTTAAAAATTACAGACAGTACGACTTTTCATTCTTCTTCTTATTATTATTACAGTCTTGGAGAGTTTACACCAGATCCCAAAGAAGAGCGGTGAGTAAACCTACAGGCTGTTATTTGGGACAGTCGTAATTAAAAATCGCCACAGTCTGTTTTTCTTCATTTTTACTAAAACTAACTTAAATGAATAAACTGCTGACTCTACTTTTGGTAATTTTTGGCAGTTTCAGTTAGATTTACTAAGATCACATTAGCTACTACTACAACTACTACTGTTGCTAGATTTTGTTTTTATCACTTTTGTTTTTTGAGGGAGGACATTTTAATACCCTCCATTAATATGTCTGTCTGTCTGTCAGTAACCACATCTCATCCTAAACCTCTGGGTGGAAATTCACTAACCTTGGTATGTAGGTTTCCCATGTGATAACATCTGCAAGAAGGATATCATGTTTTTTTCCCCTCTCCTCTGTGGTCGCTGAAAGGGGATCAAGGGTCAGATATACACAAATTGCAGTTACATTGAGATATGAATTTCTTTTTTTTTACCAAACTTTAAACATACAGTCGTAGAATGTGGACCATGATATATGTTATGGGTTTGGGGTTATGACCCCAGGGTGAAGGTTGGAAGGGGGAGGGAATATTTACTAAAATACATAGGGATTTGTCATGGTAAGCCATGAAAGTTGCTCTAGTTTCCTTTTTTGGCCTGTTTAAGTTTCCTTGTTGTGGCCTGGAAGGGGGCACCACATGTTCCCTCCTAAAATTGTGTACTGATATTGGTCATGGGCCTACCACTAGAACTTTGGTACTTCAACTCAACTTGTGACAGGCAGGCTGCCAAACCTCAGTCCCTTTTAAATCCCTGCAATGATGCAAATTCTAACATGGAATTCTGGATGTCACTGCAGAGAGATCTACTTAAGATGCAGTGCTATGGTATTGCTTAGAGTGGCCTTTGGACGGCAGCAACATACCAATTTTCATGAAGGCGAAGGCAAAGAGCAGTGTCAATCCTTTTGGAAAACACTAAGTTTTATTTAAACAGAGACAAGAAAATAGAAGAACTGGACACAAGTGATAAAACTGTAAAAATATATAAATTACTAAAGTCACAGGCACACATGTACTGTTAAACATGACCCAATAGCTGGGTGGCAAGTTCAAAGACTTACTAGTCCTACTTCAACCAGCTGCCAAGTTTAAAAATGTGTTGAACTGTGCTGTTATTTACGATGACTGAATTCAGTGACAGAAAGACCCCAGATATACATGTGGTCATTATAATAGTACAGCAAAAGAACATCTTTAGCTTTCATTATTTTGCTCTAATCAATGCCCCCCATTTAAAGTGTAATGTACCAGGGTCATTAATTAGGAAATATACAGTACTCCTCTTTTCATTACAGTTTGAATGCAGCTGTCTAGGTTCCTTTGTTAGTGTTGCTATTCTTTGATGTTAAGTTGTACCTATCCGTTACTACATTTTTATCACAGTTGTAATTAATTTGGTTTGTATTATTTAACTGTACTTGGAGTAAAGTGACTGGCAGTTATTATTGAGGCCCACCATACAAAAATGAATTCAGATAAATTCTGATGGGGGCCCTGGGTGGCCAAATAGTCTAAAGTCCTCGCCTTTACCAGTCACTGTCATCTCATCTCTGTCTGCAGGGGTTCGAATCTGGGGCTTGGCCATTGTTGGTATGTGAGCATGTTTGCAAGTAGCTTCCTGTGGGTTGGTGGTTCTTCCCAAGGTTTTTTCAGGTTCTTCTCCACCAGTTATACTGGCTGCCATGTATAGTCTATCATATGCTGAAATTCTGATACAGAAAATATTGGTGATTTCGAGAGTATGGACCTCTATGGTGGCCTAGTGGTTAGAGCATCCGCCTCGGATGCGGGAGGTCGTGGGTTCGATCCCCGGCCAAGTCATACCAAAGACTTATAAAAATGGTACTAACGGCTGCCTCGCTTGGTGCTCAGCATTAAGAGATCAGTGTTAGGACTGGTCGGCCTGGTGTCAGGATAATGTGACTGGGTGGGACATCATGTGACATGTCTGCGGCATGATGCCCCAGTGCTAGACATCACTATAAACTGTCACACTGCAGACATTGTAGTGATATGACTGAAAAATTGTTAAAACTACGTTAAAAATCCAAATCACACACACTGTAGAGTATGGCTTACTGAATTCAAAAAGCATTAAATATTGCTTCTGATATGCAGACTTTCACATACATGTAGTTGCACACCATGAACTGGATATGCTTGAACTGTGTTTTTTTTCTGCGAATATTTTAATTCTTTTTCCATTTTCAGATTGGAACTATGAAAAAACAGGTAAGTTTTTTTTATTTGGCCAAGAATAAATTGAACGTTGTCCCATTAACTTGACATGCCGGAAGAATTTTTTTCTGGATGGTTCATGTTTAATTGTTTGTTTATCCATAAAACCATTTATCTGTTTATCTAAATAATCAATTATTTCTTTAACTAGGCAATCAGTTCTCTGGCAATCAAGATAATTAATCATCTGTTTAATAAGTTTATCCAGACAACATATTATTGGTGTATTCACCATGCCATTGTACAGTAAAATTATCAGGACCCATTGGAAGAAATGTGGATTTTTCCCCAGATACTTGATTATCTGGATACACCAATAATTTGTTGTCTAACTGATTGTTTGGATAAATAGATAAATGGTTTTATGGATAAGCAAACAATTAAACAGATAAATTATTTACTGCTTAAACAGTTAACTGGTTGTTGGATAAAAATAATTAAACAGATAATTGATTATCTGGATAAACATAATTCATTTTCTGGATTCAAAGATAATTAAACAGATAAGTGATTGTCTTGATAAACAGATAATTGGTTGTTTGGATAAACAGATGAACAGATAATTCATTGCCTGGATAAACAAATAATTGGTTTTCTGGATAAACAAACATTTACAAAGATAAATGATGGCCTGGTTTTAACAGATAATCCATTGTCTGGATGAATATGCTGTTTAACAGATAATTGATTGTCCGGATAAACAGTTAATTCATTGGATAAAAAGATGATTCAGCATACAATTGTATCTGGATAAACATATAAGTAAACAGATAATTGTTTGTCTGGATAAACATATAAGTAAACAGATTATTGATTATATAGTTAAACAGATAATTTATTATCTGGATAAAATGATAATTGATTTTTGTTTAATAATAAAATATTATGACATATATTGAAACTGGAACAAGTGAGCCACCTTTGGGCATGTAAAAAATTTTTGTGTAATATTGTGGTGGCTGTTATTTGGACGTTAATTTTATGTGGAATGTATTATAGTATGTTTACAAATGGTTTAAAAACATGTCAGCACAATCCTGGTTAAATAATTATAAAGCATAATTCAAAAATATAAAGAGAAACAGTTTTGAAACCCTTTAGGAAAAAACCCACTCTAAACAGTTAGCCCTTTTGTTAGAGTCATTGTGCTTTTTGACTTGCAGCTGGATGTAGTGTATGACAGAATTTTGTCACTGCAATAGGTCTTTCAGTTTTCATTGGATTACTATTAAAGATGTAATGACCATCAGTTAAGGATCTGCGTATCAACAAATCATTGTGCTCATTTAAAGATCTGCGTATCAACAAATCATTGTGCTCATTTGAAGATCTGCATATCAACAAATCATTGTGCTCATTTGAAGATCTGCGTATCAACAAATCATTGTGCTCATTTGAAGATCTGTGTATCAACAAATCATTGTGCTCATTTGAAGATCTGTGTATCAACAAATCACTTTACTCATTTAAAGATCTGCATATCAACAAATCACTTTGCTCATTTGAAGATTTGCATATCAACAAATTGTGCTCATTTGAAGATCTGCATATCAACAAATCATTGTGATCATCTAAAGATCTGCATATCAACAAATCATTGTGATCATCTAAAGATCTGCATATCAACAAATCATTGTAATCTTCTACAGAACTGCATATCAGCAAATCACTTTGCTCTTGTAATTCTTGCTAGAGTTATTGCATTGTAAGACAGAATCTTGTGAACACAACTTGTGTTTAACAGATTACTGTGAAATATACATACTGTATTATGGTTACCAACCAAAGATGCACACATTGACAAGTCTTTGTTCTCCCATGATTTTTGAATGAGTTATTGCCCTTATTGACTTAAACAGCTGGATGCAGTACATGACAAAGTTTGTGAATGCAGCTACACTTAACAGTTGCTAGTAGATTCTTGTGAAACTTGGTATATGTTATGGTCATCATTAGAAGATATGCATTGGATTTGGATACATGTATACCTACATTCAGATATATGTATGCCTTGGGCATTATGCCTACGTTCAGATATATGTATGCCTTGGGCATTATGCCTACGTTCAGATATATGTATGCCTTGGACATTACACCTACATTCAGATGCATGTATGCCTTGGGTATTATGCCCTGTACTTATACGATCTCTTGACATCATTGGTGACAGACCAGTAATGAGATGCCAAGAAACATGTATAATATTAAAAAAATATGATATGTATTTATTAGTAGAAATAGAACAGTAGTCATGTGTTATATTATTTCTTTCCATTTCAGAGTGTAAACTGGTCAAATGTAATGAAGTTGTAGGGTGCCTGGAATGTGACCAGATAAAAGGTGAAGTTGAAAATGCTACTAATAAATGTGATGACACCTTAAAATGTAAGTATGTACTGGAATTAAAATCAGAATTCTTCGGAATTGAAATTCTTTTAACTATGCAATTCTGCAATTCTGTAGCAGCAATGAAGTCCATTAAAAAAATTTAACTCATGAAAAACAGTGACTTAAAATTTTTGTGGTCTAGCATGGACAAATTTGTCTTGTAAGTTCCTACATTAGGAAAACATGCTGTTAGTATCCACACTGATAGTTGAATTTGAATGTGTAGAAATAAATTCATTGAAGCCTGGGCCATCTTTACTTTGTGAGATTTACCAAGATTCAGCTATGAGAGGTACAAATGAAGTGACTGTGGAACCTTTTGAGACTGATTACTGTATTTACTGTTTGCAACCATTAGAAACTGATTACTGTATTTACTGTATGGAACCTTTGGAGACTGATTACCATATTTACTGTATGGAACCTTTGGAGACTGATTGCCATATTTACTGTATGGAACCTTTGGAGACTGATTGCCATATTTACTGTATGGAACCTTTGGAGACTGATTGCCATATTTGCTGTATGGAACCTTTGGAGACTGATTACTGTATTTACTGTCTGGAACCATTAGAGACTGATTATCTTATTTACTGTCTGGAACCTATAGAGACTGATTACCGTATTTATTGTATGGAACCATTAGAGACTGATTACCGTATTTACTGTATGGAACCTTTAGAGACTGATTGCCATAATTACTGTATGGAACCTTTGGAGACTGATTGCCATATTTACTGTCTGGAACCATTAGAGTCTGATTATCTTACTTTTACTGTATGGAACCATTAGAGACTGATAACCGTATTTACTGTATGGAACCTTTAGAGACTGATTACCATATTTACTGTATGGAACCTTTGGAGACTGATTACTGTATTTACTGTATGGAACCTTTGGAGACTGATTGCCATATTTACTGTCCGGAACCATTAGAGACTGATTATCTTATTTACTGTCTGGAACCATTAGAGACTGATAACCATATTTACTGTATGGAACCTTTGGAGACTGATTGCCATATTTACTGTCTGGAACCATTAGAGTCTGATTATCTTACTTTTACTGTATGGAACCATTAGAGACTGATAACCGTATTTACTGTCTGGAACCTTTAGAGACTGATTACCATATTTACTGTATGGAACCATTAGAGACTGATTATCTTATTTACTGTCTGGAACCATTAGAGACTGATTACCGTATTTATTGTATGGAACCATTAGAGACTGATTACCGTATTTACTATATGGAACCTTTGGAGATTGATTACCACATTATTTTTCCCTGTCACATAATGCATGGTTAAACTTTTGGTTACCTTGATCATATGTTCCAAAACTAATGGACACAATGCAAATTGCATTGAAGTTGCAGCTGTCCACTCCTGCATGTTACGGTGAAGTAGGTAAATAGAACACTTATTTGATAAGACACTAAATGAAATTAACCTTGCACAGTTTTTCTATATTTTTTTGTTGTTGCCATAAACAATTTATGTGCAAATGAAACGTATACAGTATCCAAAATCGTATGGTCCTGTGATGTAGCGTACACATTTATAGTATGTGTCACTTCTGAAACTAATAATAGATATCTTTCTGTAGTATATTAGGTTATGATTCCTTAACTTTCATCATTATTACTTATGTTGAGTAAAATCATTGACATATTGTTCAATGTCTTGAAGATTTATAAGTGAATCATGTTTTGTTGTTCTCAAGGGTTTCAGTAAGTTATCAAACTGAAAATTGGATCCAACAAAATCACAAACAAAGGAAAGGGAGAGAAAAATAATGATTGCTTCCAGGCATGAGCAATTCACACATAACATGATGTATGCTGCAAAATAACCAAGAGTACATTATATCCAGTTTAACAATATAACAATATTTTGCATATAAAAATGATTATTAAATACATTCACTGTGAGTGCAAATGACTATGTTTTGCTAGCATGGGTTACAAAAGTATTTGTAAAGACAATTAATGCTGTGTATGCTATGTACCCTGCAAACATCAATGCCCGTTGGTATCGACTATGATAGCAAGGTGGCAGGCAGTAGAAGTTTCAATGGTGAATAAACACACAAGGTAGAGAAAAAAGCATTGTTTCAACTTCAGCTATCAAATACAAAGGTTATTTTATTTGCAAAGCAAGTCAACCCCAGAGGCCGCATTTGGAGCCTTTTAAGTATGCCAATTGTTTTTTTTTTTATATTCAAAGTGGATTGACCTAGGGAATCTGACCTTGATTTCTTGTTACAAATTTTCACTGGAATTTCAAAAATAAATTGAAACAGTGGAACAGTTTGGGCTCTGTAACTGACACTTTGAACATACATTCTGTGAAATCTGTTAAAGCACGTGCCATAACTGAATAGGTTTCATTTGTGCAGCATAATCACAGGAAGTTAAGATAATCATTAATTTAGTATAGGACTACTTGGCACTAAGCAAGTATCAAATTCATGGCTTGATCAGAGGGTTGGAAAACAAAATGAATGCTGTCATTACAAGCTGAGGGCATTGTGCTGGCAGATAACTAAGGAAATATTACTTGGAAATTAGACCTGGATTATGAAAAGGCAGATATAAATAAATTCAGACCTTTTATTGCATCAAACACAGTGTACAGCAAAACACAACTATGGGTTGTTTGAACTTAAATGAAAATGGAAGCAATAGACTTACTAGTAAATGTCTGAGGGTAAATAGCATTGATGGACACTTCATTCTGCTGCAAGTAATATTTAGTTTCATATTTTAAATGATTAAAATCCAAATAGGTATAAATACAAGCATCATGAGATGAATGATGTAATACAACAAATGCAGTGCATTCCATAGTCTGTATGCATTTCCTGATGGGAATAGTGCATAATAATAATATAAAAATATTTAAACTATTTTGTACATACTGCAGGCATCTACAGATTCTAATATTTCACCTAAATTTATAAAATTTGTTCTTCAGAAGTTTACAGTTAGGAAGAAAGGTGTGAAAAAATCTGACTGGTTTTTTTTTTATTTATTATTTTTAATAAAATTCAAATCTGAGTGCATTCTTGGTCATCCAAGTTTTTAATGATTTCATTTTAAATACTACAATTGATAACCTTATTAATAATTTTACTAGCTAAGCATTGATATTATGATTGAAAAGGTGTCCCAAAACTTGCAACTCAAGAATAAGGATCTGTCCAGAAAATACAGTGCACAAAAAATTACTTTAGAAATTAATTTATGGTGTCCCAACATGTAAGGTAAATATGGTAGTGTACCTTTGAGAACCAAATGTTTTATACACCCCATCCATTTTTTATTCTTTTTTTTCTTTGTCAATTTTGTTAGGGCTTTATTTTCTCTTAATTTTCTTTGCATCTGTTTTAGTTCTTTCTCATAAAATTTAAAGTTATTAATGTAGATCTAATTACTGTATTGCAGGCTTTCATACATTGTATTATTTGCATTGTAAGGGGAGGGTTTTATATAATGTGATAAGAACTTGTAGCCTGACCCCTTTGGCACTTAAAAAGAATAAACTATGCTTAAACCATATCCCAACTTAGACAGAAAATTTGTGTAAATTTATGTCTCGCTTTGACAGTTCTAGGGGCACATTTGCTACTCTTGTCTGATTGTCGGTCTGTCTGCCCAGTACACC
This sequence comes from Megalonaias nervosa, assembly GCA_016617855.1. Lineage (NCBI taxonomy): Eukaryota > Metazoa > Mollusca > Bivalvia > Unionida > Unionidae > Megalonaias > Megalonaias nervosa. The sequence continues at coordinate 17,519 of JAECUM010008051.1, read as the reverse complement.
TTGGTTATGTTTCGTGTTTAGGCTTTCTTATTCACTGTGTTGGGGCATCCATGTTCCATGAACACATTTCTTGTTAATTTTAAATATCTGTGTAATTGTGTGGATGGGTGGTGGTGGTGATGGAGTGGTTATGATATGTAAGAATACTAAGCTTACCAATTTCAGTAGTTTTGTTTGAAGTGTATTAAATTCTCCCCCCAAAAACCCATGTGTGAATATATTTATTTAAATTCAAAATTGAATTTCCAGTCATTTTCTACAGGCTTGTAGGACAAGTAGATAATTTATTCTCAATCTTACAACATCGTTTTGTTTGGTCACATGCACTGACCCGACTGGGGTCCGTAAAACCCACATTTTATATCTCAATAAAACCCCACCGCTGTCTTGAAGGTTGGCAGGTATGCTTAAGTATGTTTAAGGTAGCATGTGTACATGTGTCTATTAGTATTTCATCACCAAAGCCTCTTTTTTGATAAGCGTTGGTTAAATAAGTGCTTTAATTGGATTAATTGTAAAATTAGTCTTTATATATGAAAAATGGAGTACACATTTTTCTTTTATCATAGTTTGAAAGTAGAAAGTCAGGAACTGGTATTTGTTTTGTGCCTATAGCATGGGATTGCAAGACTTGTGCAGTATTTTCACAAATGCCCCTTTGAAAACATAGCATAATGTACCCAGGGGCATGCTGTAAAACCTTGGCATTCCTACTATTTTTTTTTTTTGTTGAAACTTCTGACTTTGGTCATTGCTTGTCATTTATTCGAAAGTATTTGACTGGTTCTGTTTTTCTGTGTGCCAAACACACCATACTGTTATGCAATAAGAAAACCAAACTGTCAATATAGCCTGGTTTACTGAATAAAGTTCAGTAAATATTTGGTTGATTAATAAAGTTAGATAACTGGTCAACTAACTAGATACACCAAACTTTGAACTGGTATTAGTAACTGTATGATCAAATTAATCTACCAGTACTTTTTACTCTTAATTTTCCTTATGCATTGTTTTTAGGTTCTTGGATGCTGACCATTTTGTCCATGGTGGGGTTGGTGGACTTGAATTTTTCTTAAAGCCAGAATATTGTAGTTCTTTATTATAGATGGACAATGTTGTCACCATCAATTGTGGGAATTTTGGACCGATGGTTAGAAGAAGTATTTATTCCAGGAAAATAAAAATAATCCCAGGTCAACTTTCCTTCCCTCCTCACCCATAATAAAATGGTTGTTGCCAAATGGTTGAATTGCTTTATAAATTTTACAGGCCCCAGACATATTACGTTGTATCATCATAAAATTATTTAAGATAAGAAAAATTTCTCTTTGTGATTTTTTTCAGGTTTACATGCATTGACTCTTATGAACGAATGCTTAAACAGTACTGGAAACAGAACCAACCATATAGCAAGTTCGTTCTGTAGTAATGATGACTTACATGAAATGCCCAAAAATCAGTGTAGCCCTGGTAAATTATTTTTCTTTTCTTCAAGTCGTAATCATTCAGCATTTCATAAGATACATGGAAAAATTTTGAGTTAAAATTTTTAAAATATTTTTTTAAGAATAATAAGTGCAGAGAAAAATGATTCTAAAGGGTCTGAATTAACCAGATAATTTTATGGAAATGATAACCAGGTGATTTTGTGGAATGATAATTAACCAGGTAATTTAGTGGAATGATAATTAGCCAGATAATTTTGTGGAATGATAATTAACCAGGTGATTTTGTGGAATGATAATTAACCAGATAATTTTTTGGAATGATAATTAACCATTTTTTGGTGAATTCTTGGTTCTTGCAAACAATGTTATGCTAGAAGACAGAGGTTCATAATTCACAATAATGATTGGGCACCTTCAAACTTCTTTTTTAGGTTGGGTTGGAGCCTCTTGCGATCAACCAGGAAGCAGAAATGTAGGTTCAGATCAAATATCTTTTTATGTCTCAACCAAAGTGAAGTAGATATATTGTTTTGCATGATGTCCATCCATCCATCCTTCACACTTTCTTGTAAGCACAGAATTTTGGAACTCTTTAGCCAAACCAGACCAAATTGCATTTTTAGATATCTTGAGTGGGTCCCTATACCTATGATCATATTTTTCCTACTGTTTTACTCATTTTTGAACTTTGTCAATTTGACCTTTTCACAAAAACTTCGTACTCATAATTTATCAACAGTCACTTCAGACTGACAAATGAAATTAGAAGGTAAATTTGCATTGATAGGTAAATAACATAATTAGATTTTTAGGACATTAAATCAATTTTTTAAATTTTTTTAAGCATTTTTAAACATTTAGGCCATAGACTTCTTTTATAAAAAAAAAGATTGTTGGCACAATTTAGCATAAACCTCTGGAAGAAGACAAACAAAATTCGATATGTATATTTTTATGCGTAAATAGATTACTTCATTAGACCTTCATGCCATTATTATAGTGTCTACATTTGTCTATGTATTTGAATATTTGGGGGTTAATATGCTTTTTTGGTCTACACCGGTGGCATACATGTTTTACAAATGCAAATCTAGGCAGGTAGGTTTTGATTGGGGGGGGGGGTAGTTGGAAAGTTAGGGGAATGTTAGTGGGTAGGTTGGGATTGGTCCAGGATTCTTTATGTAGTGGAGGTTTATGGTTTGTGGGAAAGGGAGAGACGTCTACTGTATTTAGATTCTTCTACCAAATTTCACAGAAACTCATCTTACAAGACACCTTCATATTAGGGATACTTGTTCCCAAAGGACAAAATTTCTGGGTCTCTTCTCTTTAGAGCAATGGTTTAACCTTAAAAAGTCTTTAGTTAAGGAGTAACCATCCCCACTTTAGATCATTACACAACCTGTACCATTGAAAGATGAATATTTCAGAAATCAGAAAATGAAAGTTGTAGAAATTTTTTTCATGTTATTGACTGCTTCATTGGCCTGGTTACCATGGTAAATCGAGTTCAAAATTTTTAAACAGTTGTGCTCTAAACAATGATATCAACTGGAACTTTTCATTGAAAATCACAAGTACTATATCTGAAAGTACACACTTATATACCAGGAATTTTGATTTGACTTTAGATTTTAGCTGATACTGTTGGCAAATGTTTTTTAAAAATATGCACATAAATGTTAATTACTCTAATTATGAAAGCTGACTTAAAATGATTCGATTTACATAATCAAAAAGAAGAAAGATCTATTAGGGAATCTTGCTTGCAACATCAACAACTACAACCAGCTAATGTTTTATCATGGCCAGTATCCAGCTCATAATGTATCAGCAGCTGACAAATCTGCCACAGTAGTGAGGTATTGACCACTAATCATGCTTTATTAACAAGTGTGTGAACAATTAACACTACCCAATTATAGTATTTTTACGTTACTGCATTTGTATTGGAAAATATTAACAAGTCTTTTCGGATGGATACTGCATGACCCGTTGGAATGAGTATCCATCTGAGAAAATGACGTCATATTTTCCCATACAAATGCAGTAACCTTTTAATTATATAGTCATTTTGATATTCTACTTAACTATAAACTTAACTATAAAAAATACACTACAAGAAATAAAGTAACTGAATTAATGCTGTATTAAAAAATAAATATACAAGCATACATTCATCAGTACCCAATAACAATATTAATGCACACATAGTACCACCCAGCGACCCTTAAACTTCATTGTGCACTCAATAGTAGTTCAAAAAGAAGAATTATCATTGTAGTCTACTTAAATTGAAATTTAGAGTCATATTGTGAATGAATGCACATTGCAACAACTTTTCCATTTGGTCTGGATTAGATGGATTTTGTTTTTATGTTGATCCAACTTAATTCTACTTTTCTGATTATGATGGACTGGATTATTGGGTCAGTTCAGTGCAGATTCCAGTTGGAAATGTACTTGAAATTCCAGTACAGTTTTGGTGTGTATCAGGTTTTGCAAGACATGTCATTTGGATTTGTAGAATTAAGAAAGTACATTTTGAGGAAATTCAGGATCCATAAATTACCATTTATTACCATTCTTATTACGAGCTAAAGAAGACATATGTTTATGCCCTGTCATTTGCATCTTACTGTTGGAGGGACCCCAGCGATGACCAGTATCATTCAGTGTGTGTCTTATATTGCTAACCTAACATTGTATCAAAATAGTTACATGGGGACAGTTGCAAGGAACTGTTGTGTGACAGTCCATTTAGCCAGCGAAAATAATAATTTTTCATCATCTTGGCTTATTGGTCTTGAGGTTCTGTTTCCTACCAAAACCTTGTTACGTTTTTTTTTCTTGAATCTAGTATTTTGACAGACTTGTAAAATGGTACATCTCTGATAGATATGTGATAGCCCTTGACCTCAATATGCCTTTTTATACTATATTTTTATAGATCCTAGAGAGCACTGGTCATAATCTGAATCAATCTATTTGCGAAAAGATATGAATATTTCTTCTAGATAACTATTTCAATGATCAGAACGGTATTTTCAGTTATTGCATCTCTCACATTTGTTGTTGACATTGCAAATATCATGTTCATTCATGTGCTTGTCTAAAAGCTTCATTTCTGACTCAGTGAACTCATCCATATCATTAACTTTATCATCTATACTTTCAAGTGGATGAAATAGCTTGTTTAGTTCATTGACAAACAAATTTAATCAACCAAAACCTAAAGCGTCTACTACACAAATATACACGGTTTGTTTACAAATTAGTGTACTACACAAATATACACGGTTTGTTTACAAAGTAGTTCCTAATACGTTATACTATCTTTAGGCACATGTGTCGTGCACGTGTGTGCAATATGAAGATGTTCAGTATTGTAAAATACTGCACGATTATGACAGTGTAATGTTACCAGAGATGTAAAATGAGCATATAATAAGTTGTAATTACTACAAGATTTAATCAGTGGCATATTCAAATCAAAGCTGAGTTTGGGATCTACTTCAAGGTTTGAGTATGTATGGGCCCAACTGGAGCATTAAGCTGGCAAAGATTTAGAGGCATGCACTTGATGACATCACTTTCAGCATCAGTCCATACATTGTTCAATGATTCTGACTTTTTTTTTTATATTAGTTGAATCCGGTGTGATTCAGAGTCTGTGGTGAGCCTTGTGCCCAAAGGTAAGCATTTGTGTGATTCGGAGTCTGAGTTGTGTTTTGTGTTCAAAGGTAAGCATTTGTGTGATTCAGAGTCTATGATGTGCCTTGTGCTCAAAGGTAAGCACTTGGCAAGAGGTATACAAAGCATCAAACTGGCAACAGTAACTTTGTATTGGCTTTTAATCAGTAGAAGCCAGATTGCTTTCAAGTCCAGAAACAAAGTGTTAGCTCAAATCTTATGTGTGAGCAATTTGAATGAGGTGTCTGGCACTGCTGAAGTTACATAGAAATTTGAAGCTGTGGCTCTTTTCTCAGGCAGAAAAGCAATTGCCTACTGCACAAGCTTCCTTGATGTCACACATGTCCTCTTGCGGCTGCACAGAGTGAATTTTTGGCCTTTATTTTGACTTAGTAGAACTTTTGCAGAGGATCAAAGTTTTCTTTTGAGTAGGTACTCAAGTAAACAATTTTTATGAAAGTGAGGTCAGAGTTTTCAGTTGAGTATGTACTCAAGTTGAGAAGTTTTATGAAAGTGAGGTCAGTTTTTGGCACTTATATGGGGCAGCCATGTTGTATGAACACAATTGTGTCAAATCACATACTATATTTGTTCATATTTCAAGCATACTCTTTCAACTGTGCACAGTATAGACCCAAATCTCCCATCCCATTATATTTCTGCCAGTGAGAATAGGCTACAATTTTGTACTATTCTTATAGTCTCATGTGAAAAGAATAGATTCTGATCTGAAGTGCTTCATGTTACAAAATGCCTGGGTTTATACAGTGTACAGTGCTTCTTTTTACAGCATGTCTGGGGTTGTACATTGTACAGTGCTTCTTGGTACACAATGTCTGTGTACAGTGTACACTACTTCTTGTTACAGCATGTCTGTATTTGTACAGTGTACAGTGCTTCTTGGTACAGCATGTCTGGGTTTGAACAGTGTACAGTGCTTCTTGTTACAGCATGTCTGGGTTTGTACAGTGTACAGCACTTCTTGTTACAGCATGTTTGGGTTTGTACAGCATACAGCATGATACACATTCTACAGAGGCAAGTATGTTGTCCTTCAATGCATTTTGTTTGTATTTCAGATTACCTGCAGATGTTACAAGTCCTGGTCAGATAGTTTCTGTGTAAACTATACAAACTGTTCAGAAATGACGTATGTGAAAAGCAGGTTATCATTGTGTCGGAAAAACAATCTGACACACTGCCTGGATGAGTCAAAAGCTTGCAGGTCACAGTCTATGGGAGGAGATCAATGTCTGTGTAATATTAAAGACAAAGGTAAAAATCCTTGATTGAAATAGCTGAAAAAGCAACCATAATCAAAAGGTTGATAATGTAGCATACACTATATATACAGTGAAACCCTTTAAGACTGAAATATCAATGAACTAAAATCTCATTGAAACCAGATCTTGTTTCAGGTACCAATCATTCCTTCTTTGCAGGTGATTTCAGTAAACATTTAACACATGCTGCTAACCCAAATGTTGGATTTCATACAAAGTTGATCCCATAAATTTGATATGTGATGGCCAGGGTCTAAAGAGTGAAATTCTGCTTTAACATGATGACCAGGATCTACAGAGTGAAACCCTGCTTTAACATGATGACCAGGGTCTACAGAGTGAAATCCTGCTTTTACATGATGACCAGGTCTACAGAGTGAAATCCTGCTTTAACATGATGACCAGGGTCTACAGAGTTAAACCTTGCTATAACATGATGGCCAGTGTCTACAGAGTGAATCCCTTCTTTAACATGATGGCCAGGGTCTACAGAGTGAAACCTTACTGTAACATGATGGCCAGTATCAACAGAGTGAATCACTGCTATAACATGATGACCAGGGTCTACAGAGTAAAACCTTGTTATAACATGATGGCCAGGTCTACAGAGTGCATCCCTGATATAACATGATGACCAAGGTCTACAGAGTGAATTCCTGCTTTAACATGATTGCCAGGGTCAAGAGTACCTTTGTACACTGTAATGTATCACACAATAGCATAGTAAGTCAGTTCAGTGAAAAAAATTAATGCATGCATATTTCCAAGGCTCTAAAGGTGAGGTGGGGTGGTAAGTATATGAGTGGGTACAAAGTTTGTGCTTCATTGGCACAGTTTTACCATCTTAAATCAATGCATATAACAGTGAAAGCAAATTTTTTTTTGTAAATTATGTTTCTTCAATAATACTTACCTGATCACATTATAGTAGATTAACATTCTTTGCTACCTCTGTATCCAGGCCTCCCAGAAAGATGGAAAACTGTCTTTCTCTCTACATGTTATAATTATTATGTAGACAAAGAGAAGTAACTCTTACAGGTTAACTCCCCTTCTACCTGCTAGCTGGTTACCATCATACCTGGTTTAAACCATTTCTTTATTTGAGTGACACCTTAAAGGATGTTTGCATTGTGGGTTAAGGTGGTAGGTATTATGATCAGGTAAATATTATTGGAGAAACATAATTTACTAAAATATTTGGGTTTTTTCAATAAGTTACCTGATCATATTACATTAGGAAAATAGGTAAGAGGAAGAAGAAATGCTGAGTATGCTGCCTCTACCAGTTCACCCTGTAAGAAGCATAATGGCTCTACTAAAAAGATGAACTTTTCCTAATGCTTTTATTATACTGATTTTCAATAATTCATTGTACTCTGCTGTGATGACTTCATGCAGTTCAATGGCATTTTTATTGTATTGAAACTGATTGAATTTCAAAAGTTTGCTCTAAATTATGCTAAATTATGTAATGAAATAATTATAAAGAACTTTCTGGCAGCTAAAACTTTTATAAATAATCAAACATGTCATATTGACCTTCAAGTCAGTCAGTATGAGGTTTACTGATTCATATTGAACTTCACCTCAGTCAGTATGAGGTTTACTGGTTTATAAGACTTCATATTCACCTCAACAAATGTCATTAATTATATAATAAATCAAATAGAGAGCAGCTGGAGAGTGGACAGCAGTCCATTGGAATACCAGCAAACAACAAACGACTGACAGTTGGTGAGTGGACAATGGTCCACTGGCATACCAACAAACAACAAATGACTGAGAGCTTGCATCCTTTGCAATACCAGCAAAAACAACAGATGACTGACAGCTGGCAGTAGGTCATTGGTACTTGGGGATTTATCAATTGACTAATAGCAGTGTTTACTCTAAAGACTGGTGTGAACACCATTTTAAAAATGTTTTATTGATAGGCCCATTACCATACCAATGTCTATATTTTTCATTGTAGATTTGAACTTTTCTAAAACTGACATTGAAGATGAGAATGGCTCAGGTAAAGATTTTCACATTTTTCAATCAATCTAGTGCTTGTTTATTATTGCAATTATTGTAGTACAATGTATTTATAACAGTGTACATTTGAACTAGTATGTATTTATAAATGTGTGCATTTTTATTAGCATGTATTTATAAAGTTGTACCTTTGTTGTGGTATGTATTTATAAAACTACATTTGTAGTTCTATATATTTATAAAACTAGCATTATAATTTGTCTCCACACAGAGACCAAATATAGCCCACGTTCTTCAGGTTATAGAGAGTGACAGAAAAGGAGAAATTTTTAATTAAAATGTTCATTTACTGCATTGGTGTATTAGTCAATGACATTTGGTGAAATGTACTTTTGTCATCAACTCAGTTTTGCATCTGCATTAATCCCTGTGACCTCGCTTTTGGGGTGTGACCTCACTTTCGGCGTGTGGTGGTATGGAATGTAGGAAGAATATGTTTCAGTTTTGTATAAGTATTTACCATCTGTTTTATAGGTATGTGTGATGTTTATATCTAAGTTAAAGTATTTATATCCAATAACTCCAGGGAAACCAAACAAAAGTGCCACCAAAAAGAATAGAAATTTGGATGAAACAGTTGGAATTATACAGACTTGGGTAACATAGATGTGGTTCAGGTGTGTAAATATATCTAAATAACTGGTACAAATTTACTGATATGTTTACTCTGTGTCTTAATCAATTATATGAAGGGCCAATTAATGTAAATATAATTTTTGCAAATGTAAAATGTTTACAAATTAGTGGGAAAGTGAGTTCTTAAGAACATTCTTTATGGTTGAGATTCTGTCAGAACACTTGTGATTTTTCTACCAAAATACATCTCAGAAATAGGCCAGTGGACTGATACATCATAAAAGAAGAAAATGTCCAGAAAAATGAACTGCGTGACTTGCTACAATGCTAGGCAATATTGGACCATTTCAAAAGCATTATGATACTATTATGGAATACTTTGCACAATTTCAGGAGAAAAAAAAGTCTCTATTATGTTCATGCTTGAAGAAAGAAACTTTGGAATGTTTTTACTCAGAATAGGTCATCTCAGTAAAATGTTCATTGTTATGACTCTATGGTCTTAAACAGAATAACAGAAATGAGTGAAAACCAACAAGTTTTGTAAAATTTAACAAATAATTATTTCCCTAGAATACAAAGTGAAAATTTAACAAAAACTGAAATTATTGTGAATTAAATCCCAAATAGTCCTAAAATTTCTGTCAAGAGTCTAAATATGTAAAGTTCCAACTGACATCATTTGGTAAGAATGATAAATAGTTATGCAGTGGCAGTTACTGTAGTATATCCAAGCTATTGGTTTAGAAAGGCCAGAGCGTATTCTGATTGGGTTAAGACTGATAAAACATAGCATACATTTCTTCACAACAATGAACGATGAAAAACTGATGTAATTTACAGTATTTAGACAAAATACATCTTAACCCAGTAAGGCTGGATAATTTATGTTGAACTCTTTAGTTCTGTATTGATGTTTACTTTTCTTTTTTTTACAGGACCGGATATTAGAGACTTGTGTTGTAGAACAGATGCACCTTGCTGGAAAACAAACCATGCCTCTCCAGTTCCGGGTAATTACGTAGTGTTACTTATCATGGTACATATATCAATTCATATAGGTTGTTCAGCACAATATACATGAGACTCAGGGAAGGCACTTTGAAATTGGACTAGTCAGTCACCCCTAGATGAAGTGTAGATTTTAGTATGAATTTTATTAGAATTTGATCAGTCACCCCCAGATGCAATATAGAATTTAGTATGAATTTTATTAGAATGTGATCAGTCACCTGTAACTGCAGTATAAAATTTAGTATGAATTAGAACTTGATGAGTCACCCCTAGATGTAACATAACTTTTAGTATGAATTTTATTAGAATTTGTTTAATTAGTCATTCCTAGGTGTAATATAGAACTTAGTATGAATTTTATTAGAATTTGATCAGTCACCCCTAGGTGCAATACAGAATTTAGTATGAATTTTATCAGAATTTGATGAGTCACCCCTAGATGCAATATAGAATTTAGTATGAATTTTATTAGAATTTGTTTGACTAGCCATCCCTAAGTGCAATATAGAATTTAGTATGAATTTTATTAGAATTTGATGAGTCACCCCTGGATGCAATGTATTTAGTGTGAATTTTGCTAGAATTTGATCAGTAACTCATAGATGTAATACAGAATTTTTTAAATGAATTTTTATTAGAATTTGATCAGTCACCCATAGCTACAATTTATAATTTTGTATAAATTTATTAGATTTAGACCTATTAATGGAATATGGAATGCAGTATGAACAAATTTCTGGGACATGGGAATGGGAAATTACGGGGTATATTTTCAGTTCTCAATTAGCTGAAGTAAAAATATCTTGTTCAGATTTATATCAAAATAACACCGTATTATCAACGACATTATTTGAAAAAAAATTAATTATCATGAGGCAAAAAAAAGAAAATATCTCCACTGGAAAGAAAATTCAGTACCTTATAGTATACAAATTTGCTATGTGTATATTAATTGTTGTATAAATTGTCATCTAAACATTGTGACTAAAGTGGGATGATAAAGTTTACACTATAGCTGACACCCTGTAAAAGATTTACCTATAACTTTAGATAAATTGGATTGTTCCACTTCATGAATTTTACCTATGCAAATTAGCACATTGAGCTCACCCAAGCAGTTTTCAAAGTACTTAACACAACACGCTAGCTATTGATAGATCGCAAATGACATCGTCAGCAGTCATATTTGTGGTATGCTGGCAGATTCACCATTGAGTTTGTAAGGTGTTTGGAAGCTGAAATAAATTCACTGAATTTCAAGATACTGTTGCAAAACATGCATTCATAAACAGAACGCAAATCAAACTTTCTGTTAGTATGTATAATTGTTATTTATAATTTGATTGTACTTCAGTGTGCCTTGCTCAAAATCAAGGCTTTCAGGCTTTCTGTTGGTATATATATTATATTATTTGTAATTTATTTAGTTGATTGTGCTTCAGTGTGCCTTGATCAAAATTGTGAGTTTTAGTGGTTGCATACTGCCAGGTTGCCCATCATCCAGGTAAAATGGGCAGAATATCATCTGCTAGTGACCTTATTGGGAAGAATCTATTGTCAGCTAATTAAAGTAATATGTGAAATGATGGTTGTTTATACTTGACCTCTTTGCCTTTTCATTGCCACTATTTAAACTGCCCCAAGATAGATTTACATCAGCTCCAGCCAGAACTGTTTACAGTATATACATTCTTCGTGTTATTGGCATATACTGAAGTGGTGTATTTTTCTAAAGATTACTGAGTTGTGTTTTTTGAAAATAAACTGTATCATTGGATTTTTGAGCTAAATCATCAAGTTTTTATCATCACACATCATGTTATGGCAGGCATGTATGTGCAATAAATAAACATTTTTAGCAGTAAGGTTCATTCTTTTTTAATTGATGTACATTCTCAGGTACTGACCTATAGTTATTTCAGATGTGCCCATGTTATATGCTTCTAGGCATGATTTCCTTGAGAGATGTTTTTTAATTGGCAGACATGACATCATATGAATTGTGATAATTCAAGATATTGTGCCATGTCATGATGTCACTTTTGTTTGGCATTTAGTGGAACATCAACACATAAAAGGTTAAAATCTGCCAGGGCAACTGATGTAAGCTTAAATGCCTTGCCAAGAGATGCACCATAGCAGCCGACTTGGTCTTGTCCTGTCAGGATTTGAACCTGCACTCCTCTGGTCATAAGTCTGGCATGCTGACCACTGATCCACCATATCTCCAGAGTTTCAGTTTATATATTTTTTATAAGATGCTAGCTATTCAAATTTACTTGAAAAATGCATGTTAGACCTTGCTGACTATTGAAATCAGCTTAAAATAAGCATGTTAGACCATGCTGGCTATTAAAATCTATAAGCATGTTTGACCATGCTGACTATTGAAATCTACTTAAAATAAGTATATTAGACCAAGTTGGCTATTTAAATTTTACTTGAAATAAGCATGTTAGACCATACCAGCTATTCAAATTTACTTGAAATAAGCATGTTATACCATGCTGGCTATTCAAATTTACTTGAAATAGGCATGTTATACCATGCTGGCTATTCAGATTTACTTGAAATAAGCATGTTAGACCATGCTGGCTATTCAAATTTACTTGAAAAATGCATGTTAGACCATGTTGGCTATTCAAATTTACTTGAAATAAGCATGTTAGACCATGCTGGGTATTGAAATTTACTTGAAAAATGCATGTTAGACCATGCTGGCTATTCAGATTTAATTAGAAATGACTGCTTTCAATTATCAGGTGATTAAAATTTTGCTGTCTTTGGATATACTTATGTTTTTCAATGACTGTATTTCATCAAGATGATTGTTATCATCATGATGATCTTCATCATGATCATGGTCATCATCATCATGATCCACATCATCATCATCAATCCATCATGTCATCATCATCATCATCATCATCATCATCATCATCATCATCATCATCATCATTATTATTATTATTATCTGCAGCATTGGAGAAGTTACACAAGATTGATCAATCCCATTCAAGTGAGTACATACCTTTGTTGATACCATATTTTGCCTTGTATGTAAGGAGAAATAGGTAAAGCATATGGCAACTCTAATATTGTTGATCAAACAGTGGCAAATAAAGGTGGCAGGGGTATACTGGAGTCATATTGTCCGTCACACTTTTGTTTATTTAATATTTCCTGAACACTGTGAGATATCTTCATGAAACATGGTATGCTTTTTTATCATGGCAGGACATTGGCATGTAAAAATGGAGAAATCCGATAAGAATTTATTGCTATCTTTACTTTTATTAAAACCTTTGAGCATCCATCATTTGATACACTCTTCTCCCATTAATTTATCCACCAGAACTGTTTAAGATATCTTCATGAAACATGATATCATTTGTATGATGACACAATTTGGTGTTTGAAAGATTAGACCGTGTCATGCCATGGGCATTGTTTGAGTTTAACTACAAACTGTTTATCAGTCCATCTGTCCATCACTCTCTTCTCCAGTTATTTCATGAAATCTTGATATGCATTTGCATCACGACATTAGTTTTAGAGTGGGCATATTCCTTGTAAGCACTCAGCTTACTGGCAGATCTAGTTTATATGCGGGTACTTGATGTTCACCCCAATTACCGAAATGTTCACCCAGGTTTTTCTCAAAAACAATTTTGTTGTAATTATCAGAAGAGACGAAATTTTAAAACTTGGCGATATAATTTCATATGACTATAATCCTGACATGGGAATACCATGAAGGTTATTATTTTAAGAAACATTTATATAAAAAATATTCAGTCATATACATCTTCAGAACAGTTCATTCTAAAATTGATCTAAATGTTAAGAAATATGAAAATTTTAAAATTTGAGGAACTGCTGAAATGTGTTTCTCTTCTTATGAAACTTGCTTTAAAAATACAAACAGGTTGCTATGGTAACATTTAACTATCAAAAACAGATTTGATACTTAGGTACACATTTCCCTTGATCTCACATATAATGGAGTGCAAGCACAGATTACAACATAAGTGAGGGCATGAGTTATTGAGGTACCTCTGGAAACAAGAAAGAGAGCTGGAAATGGGGGAATAGGGTTGGGTGGGGTGGGATCAAATGGTTGAATATTCATTTTATAATTATGTTTGGGAGTAACTGTCAGTAAATAGCATTTTTATAATGAAATTGTTCACTTTTCTGTGTAAATTACCTTTATTTTCAAGATGACCAGTCTCTGAAAGATTGTTAAAAACATTACTCCAAGAGATTTCAAATTTGTAACAAGCTAGCAAAAACATTTGTGTTAATTATTGTCACTGCATACCTGTCAACCTTTCAAAAGCCAGGTAGGGAGATTGAATAAAAATATAGGGAGATTGGGATCTAAAATCAGGATTTTTTTACACTGCATTTTTTAAGCACCAGTTTCAGTAAATACTGACCAATCTTCCAGGTCCATATGTGTGAAACTCTCAAAGGATGTGCCATTGGCACCTGCAGAAACTTTTCAGGGTTGGGGCAGCAAACATGTAGTGGTCAGACATTAAATTTTACTGATGTGGGCCTAAACGTGTTTAAAGGTGAAACTGGGAGGCTAGTGCCCCCCCCCTTGGGATTCACCATTTCTCCCTGTTACGCACCTTTTTTTACCACAGGACGTGACCCCTTTTCATATTCTGGTCAGCTGTGGCTAAACATCACAATAGCTAAAGGTTAGACTTAAGGTACACAAGCAATAAAGCCATGGTGACTTGTTAACAGTTAATCCTTGTCAATGCTTTTAATCTTGTGAAAAGGACTGCCCCTCCAGACATACTTCAAAAAAACCATGTTCTGCAGTGTTTGTATGTAAGCACCAGCAATTGATTGGCAAATAAACGATGCCCTATTTCGTTGTAACTTATGATGCCTAAGACTTTATTTTGACAATTAAAATCTAATGTCACAATTTACTGTCCCATGTTGTATATCCCACCTTTCTTTCTTAGGGTCAACTCATAAGGCACATAACTCTATTCAGTAAATAAAATATTTATTCTGAATTAGTTCTTTGGGGGTACATTATACCGCATGGTATATTTTTTCATTCCTTCTTTTAATATAATCATGGTAATTAAAATTTATATATTTGGTTCAGGAATGCCAGGTGTTTACTGGTGTACATGTACATTTCTTTTGTGGGAATGGAGATGATTGGAGATGCTATTTTGCTTGTAGAGAAAATTACACAGCATTCACGGTTCTCATTCATCTGATAGAAAAAAATTGGTGACATTTTTTTTGTTGTGGTTTACTTTCTGACTATAGTATTGTTGTAGGGGTTAAAATAACATTTCTGAAATTGACAATAATAATGTTTAAACTTAACATTCTATTTACTGAAAAAAAAAAAATTCTTGTGCGTTATTAATTATTTCATCACAACACTATTCACAGGTGATAACCTGGCTTCTGTGGATTGCGTATGATATATCTATTTATGTAGAAATTATTTGGAGAAATGAAAATAGACATAATGTAATAATCGGGAGTTCTTTGCAAAAATCAGGAGATATTATGAGATCGGGAGGTAAGTGTGGAATGAGTCCAAAAATATGGAGGGTTTTTCTCCAAGCATATGATTTGACAGGTATGCCACTGCATTTATGCATGCACATGAATGTGGATATACATTCTAGTGTTACTTATGCTGATTAAAAACAGAACTAGATTTGTTTTTTACAAAGATGGAGATTTATTTTAAGAAACAACATCAAAACTTAAGTTTGTGTGAGCATGCTGGTTGTATATTTATTTATAAAATGTTTTACAGATGAATAAGTTTGATTTATGACAAGTAATTTCTGCTTATCTCTGAGTAAATCTTCTCTGTACTGATTGGAACATTTTTGAAGTTCACTACAAACTTTTGATTTAATTTGCTTCTCCAATAATGAACCCTATTTATAAGGCAAAGCTTTTCATGCATCAGGTATGTACTCAATTTACCTGGTTCTTTGGCTATCCCTTGTCACATTTGCTTGGTTCCTTTAATTGCTATCCTTGGTCACATTTGCATGGTTCTTTTACTATCCTTGGTCACATTTACACGGTTCCTTGCTATCCTTGGTCACATTTGCATGATTTCCTTGCTATCTTTGTTACAATTGCATGGTTCTCTTGCTATTCTTGATCACATTTGCTTGGTTCTTTTGCTATCCCTGGTCATATTTGCATGGTTCTCTTGATATTCTTGATCAAATTTGCTTAATTGGTTCCCTTTCTGTCCTTGCATGATAATATATAATTTTGCTTGATTTCCTTGCTCTCCTTGATCTGACATTTGCTTGGTTCCCTTGCTATCACATTTGCTACAGTGTGACCCCGCTATAACATGGTAGTTGGGAGCCATAGAACTAAACCATGTTATAGACCGAACTATGTTATAAGCAACCATGCGTATATCCCAAAAATTTTGCGGAGGATGTGTGTGTGTTTTAGGTAATAAATGCAGGTGCAATACATGCTTCATTGGCACAGTTAACCATCTTAAATCGAAGCATATTAAGTGAGAAATACACATGTAGTGAAAACAGACAAGGCATATATAAATTTTTATTTTATTCAGAGAACCATGCATTGGTACATATGCATGCATACTGTTTATATATACATGTCTAATGTATAGCCTGAATAGAATATCAACATTGTGTACTCACCCGCAAATTTCATCACATACATTGAATCCACAATACAAGTAATTCCATCAAAAATATAAACACACACAGATTTAAAATATCCAATAATTTTGTCACAGGTCATATTGGTCTGATTTCAGTGGGAAAATATAGCACAATCACGTAACAAATGATGAAGCACATTTACTTTTCAGAACAGGGCCGTAGAGAGCGATCACAGGCCCTAGGGTAAGAAACACCCGGGCCTCTCCTAGTTCTTGTTCAAAAAAAATTTTGCTTCTATAAAATTAAAAAGTGTTGTTCAGCCCAGGCCCCAGGGATATATCCCCAGTTGGCCCCCCTCCCTTGCCGACCCTGTTTCAGTACATCCTAAGTTGGTAAAAGTTAGTTTGTGTTTTAAGCCGCCATTGGCAGTGTTTGTAAGCATGAACTTTTTTCCTGCAAAAAGGAATCTTTCACAGCACAATAAACATGTTCCAGTCAAGTTGGAAAATGAAACAATCTGTCAGATTCCATTGCTTTTATTTAAGTTTGGTACTGACTTCCTTTGAGTTCCTTGTTTTTATTGAAGACTGTAGTCGGCTTTCTGTGATGAAGGGTGCATGCGTTATTGAAGTCACCACCAAAGCACAGCTTTGGAGAACTAAACAAATGCCCATTTCTTATTGTGGCGGCAACATCAAATAATTGTATTGCATGATTGAGACTGAGATTTTTTCCATTTGCTTAGTACGTTTTCATAACAATTGGTGCTTCAAAGATAATCTGTTTTCTTTGAAATTTCAGCA